>APFE030007024.1:234767-251491 GCA_000404065.3 Pinus taeda | reverse complement strand
ATAATACTAGTGATTACCCCATTACTATGGTAGTTGTACCCCTTATTAATATTGTTGTGCCCCTATTGTCCCCATATTGTTATTACTGTGCCCCATAGAATCCCTCTATTGTTATTTTTGTGGCTTTATATTATTATTGTTAGGTCGGCTGGGTTATATTGTGACTCCTTAGACTCCTATATATAGAAAGGAGGTTTTTTCTCATTTGTATCATCAAAGAATTATTCATTTATGTAATGTAAAGGAGGTTGCCCCCTCGAAGAGGCTGAATTCTAAGGTGTTGATCTATCTTTTCTATCTTTTCTTGAGCTGGTTTCATAACATATACCCTCCAACCTAGCCAAGCCTCCTAATAATTAAAACAAAGAAACAACCTGTATCATACCTAACATAAAACATTAGATCACCAATAACCATTGAAGATGCCATCGAATTTAAATACCAAACACAGGATGACATTATTAATAGCTTCATTAACCAACTAGAAACTAGATCCCATTTACAATGTCACATGATTGAGGCAGCATTTGATAATGATGTAGAAGAAGATCCCATGAAAGACACTGATGATCAATCAATACCCACCACTTCTATTTACAATAGCGAAACTATAGAAATGGAACTAGGAAAAACTTTGAACATTAACAAAAATCTGACTGCAGAACATGAAGAAAAGTTTGTCCAACTACTGAGAAAATATAAGGAATCTTTTGCATCGGATTACCTAGACATGAAAGGAATTGATCCCCAGTTGTGTATGCACCACATTTATACAGAAAAGGATGCTAGACACGTTCACCAACGCCAATGAAGATTAAAACCTCATCTTAAGGATATCGTGAAAGCTGAATTACAAAAACTTTTGGATGTAATCTTTATTTACCTAATATCTGACAACAAGTGGGTCTCTCCACTAGTAGTGGTGCCAAAGAAGAATGGAAAGTGGCACATGTGTGTAGGCTACATACAATTGAACAAAGCAACCCATAAATACCACTTTCCCCTTCCATTCAATGATTGCATATTAGACACATTAGAAGGAAAGAAATTATTTTCTTTCCTAGATGGCTTAAGTGGATACAATCAGATTCAAATTGCCCCTGAAGATTGGGATAAAACCACTTTTACCTATCCTTGGGGAACATTTACTTATAGATTCTTACCCTTTGGGTTATGCAATTCTCCTGCCATGTTTCATAGGGCCATCCTTAGCATTTTTTCAGATCTAATAAATGAAGGGCTCGAAGTATATATGGATGATTTCACACCTTATGGGGATGATTTTGAGCTAGCATTACAAACACTAGAAAAAGTGTTGTAACGACGCATGCCACCAGGCTCTGCTTGAGCCATGAAAAGTGTTATATGCTGATGATCAAAGGATTAATCTTAGGTCATTATATCTTAGCAGTTGGAATACAGGTAGATCCAACTAAAATTTAGATAATTTTGTTAATACTTACTCCTACCACACAAACAGAGGTAAGTAGTTTTTTGGGATTTTCTGGTTATTATAGAAGATTTATAGAGCATTTTTCTCAAATTGTTGCACCTTTATATGCACAAATAGGGAATATTCATATCATTTGGACAGACAAGTGTGGCAGTTCTTTTGAGAATCTGGAGAAGCTCGTATCAACAGCCCTAGTGCTTAGGGGCCCAAATGGGGATTTTCCATTCCAAATTTCATGTGTTACTTCAGATGCAACAACTGGAGCAGTTCTTGGGCAGGAAGAAGATAAAAAGCCATATGCAATTTATTTTATTAGCAAGAATCTATCTCCTATTGAATTAAACTATATTGTGACTAAAAATTAATTTTTAGCTCTAATATGTTGTAAATAAGTTTAGACATTATATAATTGGGTATCCTGTAGTTTTATATACATATCAGTGTGCCATAAAATATTTAGCAAATAAACCACTTCCAAATGGTAGAGTAACAAGATGGTTGATTCTCTTGTAGGAATTTGACATCAGAATTAAGGATCGACCTGGAAAAGAGAATCATGTAGTTGACTTTCTCTCACGAATGCCAAAGCTAGCAGACGCCACAATAGTTGAAGATCAATTTCTGGATGAACATTTGTTTGTTGTTACTGTTAGAACACCATGGTATGCTGACGTTGCAAATTAAATAGCAGTAGGAAAATTACCTAAGCATTTAACACCTAATGAATGAAAGCAAATAGTGCAATGTAGTACCTGATTCTCTTGGATTGCGAGCTACTTATTTCATACAAGGGTAGATATGCATATCAGAAGATGTGTCTGAGAAGATGAAATATTTGACATTCTGGGTTGTGTGGCAAAAATTTCACAGAATATAGGACTGATCACAAGGTTCTACAAATAGGCTGTTATTGGCCCACTATTTTTAAAGATGCTAAAAATATTGTTCAAGCCTGTGATCGCTGCCATAGGGCAGGATGCCCTGGACAATTTGATGCAATGACTCTAAACCCACAATTAGTAATTGAGCCATTTGACCAATGAGTGATCAATTTTATTGGTCCTATTAACCCATCATCAAATTAGAAAATATACATACTAGTTGCAATAGAGTACCTTACCGAATGGGTTGAAGTAGAGGCACTGGCAAGAGCTACAAAGGATTCTGTAATACATTTTATTTTTCAATTATTTTTGCGATATGGCCTCCCGAGGGAGATAATTACAAATGGGGGACCGCAATTTGTAGGTAATAAAATCACTACAAAATTAAAAAAATTACCACATTCGGCACAAAATTACAACCCCATACCACCCACAGGAAAATGGCCAAGTAGAAAGCACTAATAAGGTAATTGAGGCAATACTCACAAAAACAGTTGCAACACATAGATGCGACTGGGCTTCAAGATTGCTAGAAGCCTTGTGGGCATACTAAAAAATGTGGAGAGACACCACCAGGTATTCACCATATAAATTAGTATTTTGGAAAGAACCCATCTTTCCAATCAAATTCGAAATTCAAACATCAAGAACAACATAGGAGGTGGGTTTGAATTTAAATGAGGCCCAGACAAATAGATTATAGTAAATCAATGAGTTAGATGAAATCAGGTTCTCAGTTCTTCAACGCACTGCATTAATTCAACAAAAGAGAGAAAAATGGCATGAAGCCCTTATTAAAAATAAGATCTTCCATGAAGGAGATTGGGCACTCCTATACGATTCCAGGTTTTACGATTTTCCTGAAAAACTCTAGATGCGATGGCTTGGACCTTATGAGATATACAAAGTGCATGGCAATGGCACCATTACATTTACTACCATTGACAGATCTGGATGCTCTTTCAAACCAAATGGTCATCGATTGCGACTGTATCACAAACTGCTTACTCAGGAATCCTTTTACTAGCAATTACGGGAAGATTCCACTATGGAAATTCTTGCTGAAGAAGATAAGCCCTCCTCAACATCAATTCAATGAACAATTCCGTTGATTCTAAATTTTGTATATAAACATTTCTTTTTTTTTCAAATTTTTCTTGTATAAATTGTTTATTTTGCATAGATTTTTACTATTGTTCCATTTAGGGAGCAGTAGATTATTTCTTTATTTTATTTTCATGTTGTTCATCTTAAGGAGAAACTGTTGTTCCTCCTAAGGAACAATTGTTGTTCCTCCTAAGGAACAACTATTCTTCCTCCTAAGGAACAACTGTTGTTCCTCCTAAGGAACAACAACCATTCCTCTTAAGGAATAACACTTTCGTGTCTTTGCATTTTTCCTATTCCTCTTAAGGAATACTTGTTGTTCCTCCAAAGGAACAACAACCATTCCTCTTAAGGAACAACACTTTTGCATGTTTGCATTTTTGTTGTTGCTTTTAAAGGAAAAACTGTTGTTCCTCCTAAGGAACAACAACCGTTCCTCTTAAGGAGCAACACTTCTGTGTCTTTGCATTTTTGTTCTTCCTTTTAAAGGAACAGTTGTTGTTCCTCATAAGGAACTGCAGTCATTCCTCTTAAGGAACAACACTTCCACAAGTTTATTTTTGTTGTTCCTTTTAAAGGAACAATTATTGTTCCTCTTAAGGAACAAAAGCCATTTCGCTTAAGGAACAACACTTTCGCATGATTTTTTTTTCATTGTTCCTCTTAAGGAACAATTGTTGTTCCTTTTAAAGAACAGCTATCATTCCTCTTAACGAACAACACTGCGTGTGTCTCTATTTTTCTACTATTCCTCTAAAGGAACATCTGTTGTTCCATTTAAGGAACTGCAACTGTCCCTCTTAAGGAACAACAGTTCTACGTGATTCATATTTTTGTTATTCCATTTAAGGAATGGTTGTTGTTCCTCTTAAGGAATGGCAGTTGTTCCTCTTAAGGAACAACAACCCACATGTATTTTTTTAGTCATTCCATTTAAGGGAACAATAATACTACCTACTTACATCTACACTATTCCTCTTAAGCAACAATTGTTGTTCCTTTTAAAGGAACAATAGTTTTGCTACTTTTTTACTTTCCACCATTCCTTCTAAAGAACAAGAGTTTCGATTTGGAGTGTTTTTTTGGCTGTTTTGCTGAAGGATCAACAAATTATTTTGCACTTATTTTACTCGTTTTTCTTCTTAACGAAAAACTATTGTTCCTCTTAAGGAACAACAATTTTGTGCGTGATTTGTTTCTTTTTTTGTCGTTCCTCTTAAAGGAACCACATTTTTGGGTGAAGATGTTCTTTTTGTTGTTCCTCTTATGGAACAACAATTGTTCCATCTAAGGAACAACACTTTTTGAGTACATTGTTTGTTGTTTCTCTAAGAACAACAAATTTTACTGAGAGTTTTTGTGAATAATGTTTTACTCTTCATGATCCTTCCAAGGAAAAGATACAACTACATGCAAGGACACAAAAATTAGAAGTTACTTAAATAAGAAAATCAAAGAAAAATTGTCATCTTTCAAGAGATTCCTTTGTATTGATAAGAAAAAGGAAAGGACACAACTATCTATATCGCTTTGCTATCTCTATCTACACTAAAACTTAAATTGATTTATTATTTTTATCATGTTGATTCTTCCCTAATTCTCATAATTCTCTTTGATTATTATTATTGAACAAGAATAAGGGCATACTTTCCCCTATTGAGATGTTTAGACTTCTTCCAACATCCCTACACTCAAGGAATGTTGAGCCATCCTCTATGTATAAATAAGAAGTGCTATATAAAAGAAAAAAAAAAAAAAAAGAATATATATCTACATGACTGCTAATAATTCTATGATTTGGATATCAATTAGTTACTACATACTATACTGAGAAGAAGACGGAAGGATGCGAGCACGCGTAGGCGATCTGAAGAGTTAGGGTTTCTCCTGACAGGAAGTCTGCGGCGGCAGAGCTTCTGCTCTGCATCTTCAGAACTGTTCACCGCGGCCAGTACTCCAGGACATAGGCAGATCAGGCGATCCCAATGATACCCCCACAGGGGGATGGGGCAGTGCTTCAGCCCGTCGATGGAAGCCAGCAAGGACCAGAAGGTAATGAAAATCCAGACTCAGCCAATTAAGGAAAATCATCACAGGAACCACAGACAGACGCCGATCCTCAAGGCTCAAATGAAAATCAAAAGGTTAGTTCGTCCACCTGTAAACCCGTTGCCACTCATAGGCCAGAAGTTGAACTGCCTAGTGCAAGAATAAATGGAAGAATACAATATATGCATGATCATGCGCTCATAGGGAAATTTCTGGGCTTCTGGCCAAACGAAAGAGCTCTAAGAGGTTGGATAAATCATAAATGGAAGCCAAAGGGAGAAATAACCCTTCTCTTAGGGCCCAAAGGTTTCTTTACAGCTATTTTCAACTGCTTGGAAGATAGAAATAGAGTATTTGATGGAGGGCCTTATTTTTTCAACTTAGTTGGGCTCTATCTCAGAGAATGGGTAGCACGTTTCAATCCAGATGATGAAGACCTTAGCTATGCGCCGGTATGGATCTGTCTCTACTCGTTGCCATGGGAATATTGGGATGAGGATTCTCTAAAGTCCATTGGATCAATGATAGGAGATTTCATTAAAGTTGCTGAAGAAACAAAAACAGTGAAACCCACCACATTTGTCTCCTACGCTCGGATCTGTGTTTACATGGATCTAAAGCAACCTCTGCCGGACACTGTTAGACTTTTCCATGAGGATCATGACTGGGTCCAAGTGATTGATTATGAACAAGTACCCTTTCGATGCAGAAAATGTCATGCGATTGGCCATCTATTCCGAGATTGTCCCCTGAACAAGAAAGAAGTAACACCACTGAATCCCGAATCCCAACAACAGAATGGCTTCACCAAAGTGACCAACCGCAGACGAAGCAACAAGAAACCGAATGCTCCTCCAAAATCTTCACCAGGGGAGAACCAAAACCCTTCTACCAGCAATAGTTTTGAAGCGCTAGCAAAAATGACATCGCCAGATGAACTCAGCAAGGAGAAGACAACTCACGAGACATCAGCACCGGAGAAATCACGCCCGTCTCAGCAAAGTGAAAAAAATCCACAGATCTCCGATCCCGGAAGCAGCCCAGACATGGATATCGACAAACCTTTGCAGAGTAAAGACAAAGGGAAGGAGGTAGAAGAACATACGCAAGAAACTCAACCCATGGAAGATGACAGTGATATAATTGATATTGGGCAACTGGATCTCATAGGAATGGAACAAGCTTGCAAACTAGGGAACTTTGAAAAAATCCAAGAAACACAAGTTGACAATTTGGTGGAAATATTAAGCAAGGCACAAAAGAAGTACTCCCTTGGAATACAAACTGGAAGCAAATGGGATGGAAAATTTGATTTTAAAGACAGTAAAAAAAGAGGCAGGAAAATAGAGTTGGAAAGAATTATCAAGCTTGGAGCAATTCTAGTGGGGTCTGGCAGATATGCCAAACTCACTAAGTACTTCAACACCAACTTCAATCCCTCCCAATGAAGTTAATCTCTTGGAACATAAGAGGGCTCAATAGCCCCAGGAAACGTAAACTCCTCAAAAACTTGATCATGGAAGAACAACCAGCAATCTTATTTCTTCAAGAAACTAAATGCTCTCTAAACTTTATAGAAAGAGCAGCGGCTAAAGCATGGGCGGGAGGCCAAGTAACAGCAGTGGAAGCGCAAGGAGCCTCAGGAGGACTTGCAATTCTATGGGATGCCAGAAAGATTCAGTTAACTAATATACATGCTAATAAAAGCTTCATTCAGGCCTGTTTTCATGTCATAGGTACCAACATTCATGGACATTTAACGAATGTCTATTTTCCCCAAGAAACGCAGCAGAAAGCAGCAATCCTACATTCAATAGCAAGGCTCAATCAGGACAGATTACATTCGTTGTGGGTAACAGGAGGTGACTTTAACATGATAGCTAACTCAGAGGAAAAGATAGGAGGACGTTGCAGACCCAACAAAGATGGATCACTTCTAAAGGACTTCATTCGGAGCAACTGGCTTATAGACCTTCCTACAGCTAATGGCCTTTATACTTGGACGAACAAAAGGATTATTCCCATGTAGATTGCATCGCGTCTGGACAGGTTCTTGATCTCTGACAATGCTATCCATGTGGGAGGCGAATTTACAACACACATCATCCCTTTCTCAGGTTCAGATCATTGGCCCATAGCAATGAATTGGAAGAGACCGGGCAGCAACAGCAAAAAACCTTTCAGATTTGAAGCATTTCATAACTATAACTTGGCAAAACAGCAACCGTATAGAGCAATCCAAAATGGCCAGATTTCAAAAGAAATTGAAGTTCTTAAAAGGAGAAATTAAGAAATGGAATAAGGAAAACTTTGGCAAGATCTTTAAGGAAAAGGAATCGATCCTTCAGGATCTCAAATCCATACAACAAAGATTAATCTTAGAAGGACGGACAGAGGAGCTGGCGCACAAGGAACAAGAACTGGAAAGTAAATTACAGGAACGAGAGCAACAAGAGGAAGTTCTATAGAGACAAAAATCCCGCATCCGCTGGCTGAAGGAAGGTGAGAAGAATACCAAGTTCTTCCATAGAACCACAGTGCAACGAAGAATGCACAATCAAATCTCTCAGGTTATAAACGCTCAAGGTGACAAACTAGAGACCCAGGAGGATATAGAAAAGGAATTCCTCAATTATTTCAAAGAAATGTGCCAAGAGCCCAATATCAACAGAGATGAGGCCATAAACAAAATAACCAGGAATATACCGTGCCTAGTGTCTGAGGAACAAAACACCCTGCTTCTCAATCCCATCAGTTTACAGGAGGTGGAATCCGCTGCAAAATCTTTAAAAGCTGGTAAAGCTCCAGGTCTCGATGGTTTTTCTTCAAACTTCTTTCACCACTTCTGGGAACTAATTAAATGGGAGGTTTGGCAAGTGGTAGAAGAGTCTCGAAGCCTATGATGGATGTATCCAGGTCTCAATGCCACCTTTATAGCCTTAATCCCTAAATCGGAAAACTCCAGCACCCCAGACAAATTCAGGCCCATTGCCCTATGTAATATTATCTACAAGATTGTCTCTAAAGTTGTGGCTGTAAGACTAAAACCAATATTGCCAGGCATCATCTCCCCGGAGCAATCAGGGTATGTTGAAGGAAGGCAAATCACTGATGGAATAATTCTTACGCATGAAATCATACATTCTCTAAAGCTCGCCAAAAAACCAGGTATGCTTCTAAAAATTGATCTTTCCAAAGCTTTTGATAGCATAAGCTGGGATTATATGGAAAAAATTTTGAGTGCTTTTGGTTTCGCACATCCTTGGATCCGATGGATCATGAATATGGTCTCTTCCTCCTTCTTCTCCATTCTAATAAATGGGATTCCTTCTGCCACTTTCCGCCCCTCACGAGGATTGAGGCAAGGCGATCCCCTGTCTCCCTTCTTGTTTATAATTATGGCGGAAGGTCTGGGAAGAAGCCTTCATGCTGCTCTTCAGTCCAATGCTCTCAAAGGCATCTCTCTCCATGGCGCGCCCACTGTCTCTCATCAGCAATTCGTAGACGACAATATGATCTTTGGCCACTCCTCTGTTCAAGAAGCCCGAGCTCTCAACTGTCTGCTTAGCATTTTCTCTACTGCTTCAGGTGCTTGCATCAATAGAATCAAGTCTCAGATCTTCTTTTTTAACACCCACCCGACCATACAGCGATCCATAGTGCGCATCTTGGGATTCTCCATTGCTTCCTTACCATCCACTTACCTTGGCGCCCCTCTCATTGAGTCAGCTAGGAAACACTCTTCCTGGACAATCCTTTTGGACAAGCTGGAAACCAGGCTTCGGCTCTGGACTTACCACTCCCTAAACATGGCAAGCAGACTTGTGCTCATTAAAGCTGTCTTACAATCCATGCCTCTTTACTTATTTTCTATTCTGGCAGCGCCAAAGTGGGTTCTTAAAGCCATCAAGAAGCTGCAACGTAACTTCTTGTGGGGCAGCTCTGGTCACAACAGGAAATGGGCGTTAATTAAATGGGAAAAAGCATGCCTCCCTAAGAAAGTGGGAGGAATTGGCCTCAAAGATCCTGAACACAGCAATGCGATCATGGGAGCAAAAATTTGGTGGAAATGGCTAGCGTTCCCAGAAACATTATGGGCAAAATTCTGGTCTGCTAAATATACCAGCAACCTACCTCTTGAGGAACGTATAAGAATGACAGAAACTAGCAAAGGCTCAATTATCTGGGGTTCTGCAATAATGCACAGAAATCTTATACAAAGTCATAGTTTTTGGGAAGTGAAGGACAATAGCATTGCGCACTTTTGGATGGATTCTTGGCAACAATCCCCACGCCTAGCCAACGTCATTCAAGGAATTCCTGCTCACCAAATGCACCAACAGGAAAAGGTAAACCAATTCTGGCATGATCATGGAGACTCAGATCATAGGATTTGGAGAAAAACCCAAGAGTTGATCCCAAACAGTTCAGAAGATGCCCAACATTCCCTTGCTGAAGAGCTCCAAAAAAGACAAATTCTTAAATCGACCGAACAGGACAAATTAAGGTGGGGTTATGAAGAGAAAGGAACCTACACAACCAAAGAAGCTTACCACATTATTATCAAAGATCAGCTCATCAAGGACAAACTTTGGGAAAAAATATGGAACCCCCCGATCTGGCCAAAAATATCTACATTCCTCTGGCTACTCTCCCACAACAGGATACTCACCTGGGATAATCTCAGAAAAAGAAAATTCGAAGGACCCTCAATATGCTTCTACTACAAAATGGAGGAGGAAACAGCTGTGCACCTTATGCAACTATGCCCTCTTAGCAGGCAAATGTGGGAGAAAGTCACCTTTCGCTGCCAAAAGGAAGGACGTGAGATAGGAAATGTAAATAATACTTTACGAAACTGGCCTCAGCACCCGTTTCAAAGCAGCATCCTAAATTCGCTATGGCAAATAATTCCCGGAATTGTTATGTGGAATCTCTGGAAAGAGAGAAACCGTAGAATCTTCAAAGACCACTCAATGGATGTGCAGCAAGTTTGGCAGACTATAGTCATGAATATACAGGAAACTCTATCTATCAAAAGCTGGTCACAGGAGGATTTCCCTTCCAACAACAAGGAACAGGCAATTTGGAATAATTGGCAAATTCATTTAAGCTCAACCAACTTCCTTACAAGAAGTATTAATAAACAGAAGGATACTCCCTCTCACTGGACCCCTCCGCCTCCCAATTCATTTATGCTCAACTTTGATGGGGCTTCCAAGGGCAATCCGGGAGCTACAGGATATGGTGGAGTTATCAGAGATCACAATGGACAAGTACTTAAAGTCTTCTTTGGCTCCATTGGCTGGAATACAAACAACGTCGCTGAACTCGAAGGATTATGGAAAGGTCTCAACATTGGTCAAAAGGATAACTTCTTTCCCCTAATTGTGGAGGGAGACTCTCAAATCTTAATCAACATGGCCATTAAGATTCAACAAGGCACAGAGGCACAGAAGATTAGTAGAAGCTGGAGAATGGTAGCAAGGCTGGAGCTACTTCAATTCTGGCTAAGGGATAACAAAGTTGCAACATTCAATCATATTAGACGCGAAGGAAATCAATTAGCAGATTTCTTAGCTAACATAGGAGCAGAAAGAGGAAAAAACCATTTTGAAGGATCCCTCCAAGGCAATGTACCAATGAATGCATGGTACACCTTCCAGGAAATCTCAAAAAAAGATGTTCAGAGGCAGGTTCAAGACCACCCAGATGCGGGTGTTAAGGCTTGATTTGAAATGCCATTACACCCCACACTCAAGCCACATGGCCTCACGCTCTCACCAGGTGGTCTCCAAGTCTTTGATCGGGTTCTGGGTGCCAGTACATTCAGAGGCATTAAAAGCCCTTCAAGACAGGAGTATTATCGAGGTTCTGCTGCCAGAGCATTTATCATGGCGCATACAAACTGTGGTTCAGGTATGCGAGCAGGCTCCGGTTTTAATTCTGCGATGGTTCAGGGTATTGTTAAGGGAAACTCTGCAAGCGGAATTCCCATCCGCGTCGACATCTCTCGCCCAGTGTTCAGAATTGTGCACTCAGTTCCGACGAATGTGTAGGGGATTATCCATAACGGTATTTGCAGGACTCGTCGCAGGTATAGACCAGCCAATTTCTGTTTGCTCAGTTGTATAGAGCTCATTACGCTTCTCATGGCTCCTCGCGGTGGGTATAAGACGCCTCGCTGGGGAGGTCACTCAAGTCAGTCCAGTGGCACAAAACAGAGAAGACAGACCAGCCCGAAGAGGATTTCTCCCTTAGCGCACGCTTCGCCTCCCTCTGGTGCCTCAACGCCTTCCGAGGATTTGGATAACGTTGTTCAAATTGCCACTCTTTGCTACCATCGCCGGACAAACAAACCAGTAGTCAGAGCCCGCATTACAGTCATCTTCGACGAGGAGGATGAGGTGGAGGACAGTAGCAATCATGATTCAGGGGAGAAAATGCCCACCACCTCAGATAAGCCTTCCAAGGCTCAGGACACCTCCTACAATCCAGAGGTTCAGAGCCGTCTGGAGGGAGATAGCACTGAATTTTATTCGGCAGAGCAGGCGGAAACTGCCAAAGAACTTTGCAGCCTCAAACACAAAGCACCAATGACCTCGGCTGAAGGAACTATGAAGACTCAGACGGATTCCCCTGGCAGTGGCTTGAAAATTGAGGAAGAGGAAGACTCGCTGGACTATAAACTTTATCTCAAGCTGCCTCCTGGTTATGACAGCATCGCGGACGTCCCTGTTGGAGTTGAAGTTTCTTGGGAGCCAGACCCGATCCAGGCAGCTGAAGAACGGAAGCAAAGAGTAATGGCTCGCGAAGCTGAGGCGAAGAAGGGCAACAGCAAATGACCACCGACTTCTCTGGGGTAAGCCTGTACTCAGGCGAACCGCTTCCTTTTGTCTTTTTTGATCAGCTCAGGCTCGATAGTTTGCATTCTCTGAAGCTTAGCAGTTATGTAAACTCGGTCCCCTATCTCAAATCTCGTGGTCTGATCCTACTAGTGGGTTTCTGGTCTGTCTTAGTCATGTTCAATAGGTCGAGTTTGGACAATTTCTGTTCAAGACATTTCTTTTTGGGGTTTTGTTTTTTTTTTCTGGCTCTTACAAGCAGAAATATCAGTTGTAATGAGAATTTATTGACAGAGAGCTGACCTATGGCTCTCAGAGGTGTATACCTCTTGTAAATACTTTTTTCCTTTTTTAATACAATAGTTCAGTCTTTACTTAGCAAAAAAAAAAAAAAATTCTATGATTTGTCAGATGGAGCATAAGGGGTCTCATCAAGAGCTAGCCAACCATGATCATAAGAAAGCAGTGAAGTGACATTCCCACTATGGCCACCATGCGAGGGATATGATCCAATGGGCACAACAGAAACAATAAAAGTCCTTGGAATAGGGGGTCTCATGACGAGCCAGCCTGCCCACCTTTCACTTCTTCCTAGTGAATGACATTGTGATCCAACTAGTTATCAAGCCAACATAATGGCCTCCATTCTGACATCAAAAAGTAATTTCCTATGCATATATAAAGGATTACGGTTTCAAGGGTGAAAAAGAAACTTTGTTAAGGATATAAACTCCTGTGGGCAACAGAGCTTTGCTGATGGTATTGGAGTCATATTTTTTAACACCAATAGTAATTATAAACCCTCTTCTTATTTCTTTATATTTAGTTCAAAAGAAGTTATGTTCCCAAATTCATTTTTGAACCTTTTATGCATGAACATCGTTTAAAATCAATCATAACTGTTTAAGTGGGATGAGGACCGCATAAGCATTTCACCTATGTCAGTTGTCCTCTTCCCTTTTTCACATCACTCCATCGTACCTTCATATCTATTAACGATTTTCATCATAAGCCTCGATTTGACCAACTCGATACTTTTTGTGATTTTGTCATGGATATGTACACCTTTCCTTTTTTATCTTGTATGATTGCCATCCAGTATGCTACTCCTCCATCTAATTCGGTCGAGGACAACCTATCATACTTTAGGGGGTGTGGGTGACTTCCGAAATACTCTTGCATACGTGTCAGTTTCCTATTTGGAGGTACTAGACTGCATCAGATCCCTTAATAGCAATTTTCAATGGTATTGTGATATTATCCAATATGCACAATTTTGTGTTCCATTGTTATCTTTTTGTATTGGTGTGTAAAATTAATAATGTATAGAACTTAGATGAAATGGGAGGCCGATCAGTATGCAATGAGCCACAGGTACTAACAACCTTCAACACTGCACAAGAAATTTTGGTAATAGCAGGACGGATTTCCTATTTTACACAATTACAACAGCCCCATGAAAATGTGGCTATCGAATTTTTGAAGAATTTATAAGGCGATCACTCCATAGTAAGAGGAAGGCAAATAATAGTGACATATATAGTAATTGGAGAAGTATCTAGACTACTAGCAGTTGGTCCCATATGGACACATAAGAAAGTAAGACTTCAAGATGCCATGGCCACCGTTCAGGATGAGGGACAAAACCTGATCGTTAAAAGAAGAGGACTCTAGCCTTCATCTCTGGGGGAACCATGGATGGAACTAGCTAGAATAGTGTAGAGCTACATTAAATGCGATGGGAGAAAAGATGTGGTAAGACCACACCACCTCAAATTATTATCAGTATTAAAACAGAAATGTATTCTAAATTGGCCTGCATATCTAAATTTTTTGTTGCTTAATGCTACTAAAAGTATAAAGAGATCCCATCATATAGATATTGTAGTGAGACACCATTGTTTAATTCGATTAATAGTAAGTTACAGCCTTGCTCAACAATAGACCAGTTGGGAAGAATTGGTGTTTTCCATAGATGGGGGACTAGCCTTACCAACCCCCAAAAGAAAGAGAACTACCAATACAGCAAGCAGGCCTCCGAAACGTAGACACTCCTCCAGATTAAGAATAGGCAAGGGAATGCTCAAGAGCCTCCAGGTTAGTAGTAGCCAACCCTTAGAATTACTCAGTTTTGAAAATGAGCAACCCTCACAATCTGAAGGGAGAGGTAACCAAGCGTTGGAATTAGAAGAAGAAACTGAACACTCTAGTGAAGAAGAGAGGGAAAAAATTGAACTACCTTTAAACCCTAGTGCAAGTCCATCACAAAACCCATTGCAGGAGGATGAATCGGCCCAATGTTTGGCCAATATGAGTGAGTATATCTAACCCCAAAATCCGCTCAACCTTAATATTGAGGCAGAGCAACCATAGGAACACTCTACCCACACCAAGAATTCATCAGAAGAAATTAATAATGAGGAAGAAGTAGGAGCAAAAGCCACTCAAGAAGTGGCAAACCAAACTAGCGATACTCCTCTAGAGGAACCTAGTCTGGAGCATGTAAGCACTTAAGAGATGCTCCAAACAGAGGATATGGAGACCAGCGAGGGCAAAGGCACAACCCTTGAAGAAAAAAATCCAATGGAACAGCCGAGCCCAGAAAGAATAGAGACAGTTAGGGAAATAGTTGTTCCTTCTGAGAAGAAGAAAAAAAGTGAAATTAAGAGGTTGTGAAAGGAAAAACAAAAATTGAAAAATTTAGTAAAACGACTTAGACGAAAGATAAAGGCACTAAGAAAAGGGGAATTGCAAGAAGAGCCCCAAAATAGTGGATGCAGCAATACAAACTAAACCCCATGATACGAAGGCTGCAGAGACTCAAACCAAGCCCATACATGTTCAAGATGGTAAGGAGAAATATGTGGTTGTTATAGATGCAACTGCCCAAACATAAAATGCATATGTCTGTGATAAATATGTTCAAACAGAGGCATTATCGTCCAACAGTATGGCCACCGAGACATTCTGTGATAAAGAGACACAGACTATGGGAACTCATAATTGTGACAAGAGTACCCAGATAAATCTTCAACCCAAAGATGTTTTGATAAACAACCACCCTCATATAATAAAAATCGAAGAGGATCTAGCAAAATCTCAACATACTATAGAGAAGCTTGAGGAAGAGACTGCTCCTAAGAAGGAATATCAAGAATTGCAGTAGCGATTAAAGAGCATCAATGCATCAGAGAATGAAGCCTTTGATAAATATCGAAGGGCAAAAGAAAAATTTGAAGAGGTAAAGAACAACTTGAAAATAGTCAGGAATCAAATGGATAGTCTTTGTTCTTTATATACAGATGTTCTAGCATGTATCTCACCTACCAAAAACTATGCTTTGCTTTTGTTAGAAAGATATTTACAATTAAAAATTAAGGCTATGAAGGTCGGTAAATCTATATAATTAAATTTTTGTCAGGCCAGGAGTAACTCCAGTTTGGCAGAAAAACTGATTGATTTCATTCCATAGGTAACCTATTATTATATGCAATAGGGAGTGATTGTTCAGTTCATCTCCCGATGACTGTTCACCTTCCCAATTCATTTTATTTACATAAAATTCCCAATCATGAAGATTAGGTGTCAACGTTCCCCCCCTTAATCTGAAGGGTTGTTGGTGAGTCCAAGCATCATTCTGAATCGTTCAAGCTTTTCCTTTCCAAGTTCTTTGGTGAAGATGTCTACAATTTTCTCATTTGTGGAACAATGACAAAGATGTATTGTTTTGGCCTCAACATGATATCGAATCAGATGATATTTTGTATTGATATGCTTCGCTCAATCATGGAATTTTGGGTTCTTGGCCAACTTTATTGTAGAGGTGTTGTCAATCATGAGTGGAGTTGATTGTAATTGTTTTACCTGCAAATCTTCAAGAATTTTCCTGAGCCACACAATTTCTTTTGTTGCTTCAGCTGCTGCCACGTATTATGCTTATGTTGTGGAATCTACTGGAACTAATTGTTTGCATGATCTCTAGGAGACAACTCCTGATCCAAGACTCATAGCATATCCTGAAGTAGATACCCCAGTTTATTTGTCTCCATCGAAGTCTGAATCAGAGTATCCAATCAAGATGAAGTCGTCCACCTGTGTATACTTGATTCCAAGGTCTTGAGTTCCCTTCGAGTACCTTAGAACTCTTTTTGTAGTAGACCAATGTCCCTCACAAGGCTTTTGCATAAACCTGGAGAGGATTCCAACAGCAAATTAAATGTCTGGTCTGGTAGTAGTGAGGTAGATGAGAGTTCCTACAAGCTGTCTATATTTTGTTGCATCCTCAAATTCCTTTCCTTCAATAGATGTGAGCTTTAAGTTTTGTTCCATTGGAGTAGTGAGAGGATTGCACTCTGTCATGCCAAACCTGTTCAACAAATCTCCAAT
>APFE030007024.1:198720-233045 GCA_000404065.3 Pinus taeda | reverse complement strand
AAATTCATTTGATGTATATTCTTTTCCATTATCAGTGTGAATAGACCCAATATGAGATTGTGCATCATTTTCAATCCATTTATGAAAATTCTTGAATGTTTGGAAAGCATTAGATTTGTTCTTCAATAGATAAACCCAACACATTCTGGTGTAGTCATAAGAAAATGTCATGATATATTTATTTCCATTTGCAGAAGAAACAAGCATTGGACCACATAAATTTGAATAAATAAGTTCAAGCTTCCTATGTGCTCTTGAATGTGAATCATGAAAAGGCTGTTTGCTATGCTTTCCTAGAATCCAAGCATCACATTGCTTAAGTTTTCTAGGAATTGTAGGCAAACCAACAACACCATTTTTCTTCAATAAGTGGAGACTGTCATAGTTTAAATGTCCAAATCTAGCATGCCATAATAAAATTGATGGAAGTGTACCTTATTCATGATGAGAAATATATGAGAAATGTTGTGCATGAGCAGATGTTCCTTGCAGTTTGAAAATCCTTTCTTCTTCTATTCCCCTCATGACAAGTGAGTGGTCAGATGCCTTGCTGGTGGATGTGGACCAATGACAGCAAGTGTCTCTTGAGCTGTGGGAGATATAGAACATGATCCAGAAGAAAGTCTAAAAGACCAGGCAGTTTAAGCCTGATTGTGCCAAGCCTTGATGGCTTGATTTTTGACTCATTTGCAAAGTATACTACTCCATCAACATTGTCAGTGAAATCTTCAAAAAAATATTTTCTGTGAGTCATGTGACAGGTTTCTCCTAAATCAAGCAACCAATCATTTTTCCAGGAAGAAACTGAAGCATTAAACAAATCTTCATTTACTCCAATGTTACATTGTGCCTCAACATAGTGAACAGATTCAGGTGCTTTACCTTTGTCTGTGTCATTAGTTTTACCTTTCTGTTGGTTTCTTCTCTGCTCAATTTTGTCCCATTGTAGCTTGCATGTGGATGCATCATGTGATCCAGTTCTTTTGCAGCGAATACTGTGAAAATCTGCCTTTTCTCCTTGAGATGTCTGCCCCCCTGCCTCTGAAATATCTTCCTCTTCCTCTTCGTCCACCTCTTCCTCTTGTAGAATCTTGAGTAGGATACTTTTCTTTATGAGCCAAGCATATAGTCTCTTCAGAAGATTCAGGGACTGTCTTCTTTCCAAAGGCTTTTTCACTTTCAACAAACTTCTTCACAAGAGAGTCAAAGGTTATATCTTTGAGATTTCCATTTGCTTGCAAAGACTCAAGATAATTGGAGTATGTAGGATAAAGTGCCTTGAGAAAAGCAATAAGAGAGATATCCAGCTCAACTTTAGTGGATATGATATCATGCATTATAGACTTTATTTCAGATGCAAGAGCAAGATGATCATTATTTTGCAGTTTAGGAGTGAAGAGTTTAATCATAAGTTGGATGACTTCAAGTGCAGAATGTGAGTCATAGAGTTCTTTGAGCTTTTGTAAAGCTTCAAAGGCAGTTGAATATGATGAAATATGGCGACTCACCTCCTTATTTACAGATGTTGTGATTAATGCATACGCTTTGTTGTTCTTGTTTTCCTAGATGGCGAGCTCTTTGTCTGATGTAGGCTTTTCTGGGTCACTGTCTCCTTCTCCGACACACACTCCTTTCCACAACTCATTGAAGATGAGGGTGTGTTGTATCATCCGGGACCAGTCAGGACAGTTCTCCTTGTTAGTGAGAACTATTCCTATCATAGAGATGATTGAATGAATTCTGTAAAAAATTACTTCTGCTGCTATACAGTCAAATTGTTCTCAAAGGGGTAAGAAGATTTGAAAGTCTTTATGTACTATATTTTCTTCCAATGTCTCTGTAAAGTATCCTTCATAACACCTCCCCTTTTTCTTCTTTAAACAAAAACCATTCAATATATATATATATATATATATTTTACAGCACCAACTTCCCAAAACTCCTCAATAACCATAATAATTTATATACCACCACACTTCCCTTATATTCCTTATAATTAACAAACTCAAAACAAGTGGTACGAATTCACTTAAACCAACGAGGCTTTGACTTTAGGAATTGGATGTCTTTGAAAATAAAATCAAACTTTTCACCTTGACATTATGGGGAGAATATGGGTGAATGAAATATTCACTTTAACGTGAACTACAATGCACACGCTCCAGCAAACCTGAATTACACTTGGACTCCACTTCTTGCGTTGATATATCAGAGTTCTGTGAATCTTATCACAAATCCGTAGATGGAATACATTCACCAGCATTCGTTGGAACAACTTGTATCAGGCAGCATTTAAAATTCGATATCAGGAAGCATTTAAAATTCGATATCAGGCAGCATTTAACAGTCGATATCAGGAAACATTTAAAATTCGATATCAAGCAACATTTAAAATTCGATATCAGGCAGCATTTAACAGTTGATATCACGGCTCTAGAATCCCGACTGATAAATGGGAGCGCAACATATACTGTTATCTCCAGCAATGCTTAGGCAGCCAAACGAAACCTATCCGGTTCTGTTAAAATTCAATGGGATAAAAACCCTTGACAGTCATTCTCTCAACACAGAATCGGTGTGAAAAAAATTTACAACAGAAGGCATGGATGTTAGTAATGCAGAGATAGAGGATGGACTCTCCCACGATTTCGTCGTGAGCAATGGAGTTTGTAATTGCAAATATCTGGACAGGAAGTTATCCCCAATATCAAGCAGTTTCAAGCAGTAACCCAAACGTTCACCATGTGTCAGGTGTTATGAGAGTATGGGACAGTCTCAGGCATTATGAGAGTATGGGACAGAACTCATCGAACGCAAAACGTTCACCATACCATTTCAGGCAAAAACAACAGATTATGGGACAGAGAGCAGAAGGAAATGGACAGAGGACAAAGGAGTTACAAGGCACAATAAAAAAAGGAACCTGGGACCTGCACTCTGATACCATGTCAGGCCAAGAGTAACTCCAGAAAACTGATTCATCTATTCCATTAGGCAGCTATCTATTATATACATGAATGTGATCATTTAGTTCATCTTCTTGATGACTGTTCACATTCAATTCTCCCAAACGCTGAGGATTAGGTGTCAACACTACCCTACCTATGACAAGGAGATTTATGCTCTGGTACAAGCTGTGAAGAAGTGGAAACACTATCTGATGGGAAAGGAAAATGTCATCCACACAGATCACTAGCCACTATAATACTTGCAGGCCTAGATTAAGTTACAATAGACCAGGAATTATAAGTGGGTGGGGTTTTTACAACAATTGCATTTGGTGATCAAGTACAAGAAAGGAAAAATAAACAAGTTGGTTGACATGCTTTCAAGGCCACCCACACCAAAGATCACAACTTTAGAGACTCTTATGCACATGGATCCATTCATCCATTATGCATACAAAGAGACATATTTAGAGGATGAGGACTTTAAGGAGGTGTATCAGTAGCTGTAGAGTTAGATTCATGTGAATGACTGTGACAACACCATTTACTACCATCTCCAATATGGGCTCTATAGGTTGGATAAGTTTTGTGTTCCTAAATATGAGTGATTGGAATTGATTAGAAAGGATCACACCTCCAAGGGTGCAGGGAACTTTGGTGTAGGAAAGACCATGGCCAACTTGCAGAGGTATGTGTATTTGCCCAAGATGTAAGGGAAAGTAGCTAGATTCATGAAAGGATGCATGCATTGTTGTACTAGCAAACCTAACAACAAGAAACAAGGTTTATACCATTCCTTACTTGTACCCACTCATCCTTGGGAAATAATTTCCATGGACTTTGTGGGAGTCTTACCAACAACTAAGAAGGGACATGACTAACTATTCATGGTAGTTGACAGGTTCAACATGATGTGTGTTCAGATGCCATATAAAGAGATCATCAACATGCAATAAGCAGGGAACTTGTTCTTTGGACAGGTCTGGGTGCACTTTGGTATACCAAGAATCATAATTTTAGATAGGGATACAAAATTTATTAGTTCATTTTGTACTACATTATGGGAGAAGATGGACACGAAGTTGGAGAGATGTACAAAATTCCATCCACAGACAGATGGATAGACAAAAGTAGTCAATAGGACTTTGTTGCAGCTTCTAAGGATACAACCAAAAGCATCTGAAGACTTGGGATGAAAATATGGTACACATACACCATTCTTAGAACATAGTGGTCCACACTTCTATAGGAAAATCCCCATTTGAAACTTGTTTTGGATATTTGTCACCTTCACTTTCGATATTTCATAAGGGCAACAAGGAGGAGTGAGAGAAGATCTTATAAGAGACACATTGAGGGCTGAAAAATTTATAGAGAAGATCATGCAGATCCATACATAGGTAAAAGATACATTGCAGATGCCATGGGAGAAGTATAAGGCTAGACATGATCAACATATAACAGAGATATCATTCAATATGGGAGACAAAGTATGGCTATAGTTGAACTAGGAGAGGCTACAGGGGTCTGGTAAGAAAATAAAGGCTCTAAGTTATGGTTCCTTCAAGGTACTGCAAAAGGTGGGGTATAATGCCTATGGACTTAGTTTACCACCATATATGTGCATTTACTCATTTATGAATGCAGATAATTTGAAACTCTAAGACCCTTCCATGCTAGATTAGGAAGAGGAACATGTCCTATCTTCTTTGGAGGATTTGGCACCAGATGCTCCGGAAGAGTTAAAAAAAGATATGGTTTTGAAGAATAGGTCTATAACTACAATATAGGGGTAGCATGACCTTTGGTAGACTGTGTTCAAAGGAAAACTACTAGGAAAAGATAAATGGTACACCAGAAAGGTGGGGAAAACATTTCTCACCTCATTCAATACAAAATTTTGGGGGCCAAAAGCCTCCAAAAATGGGAAGGTGTGATCCAGATTGGATCATTATATTTATTTTCATCCATGTCAATGCATTCAAAGTGGAAAAAGTTGAGGAATGATCTCATGGTACCGTTTTTATTGGCAAGACCTAGTTTGGCAAAATAGGGTATGAAACCTTCTAGGAGAATTTTGAGGCATCAAACATCATTTTTTGGGGGTAAAACAATATTTATTTAACATTGCACCTTTTCATGCTATTATACAGACATAGATATTTCCAACGACATGAGAAACACATCAATCAAAGTCTGTATGCAAAAGTTATGCCATTCAGAAGTTGACCTTTTTGTTTTCACACCCATAATTTGGGAGGATGCCACATTGACCCCCCTTATTCATGGAAAATGGGATAGCCACGTGATTATGATGTAAAACATTATATAAGAGTATATATTTTAACTCTGGTTGATATTTGAGGTAGTCAAACTTAACCTCAAGTAGGCTATCAGGTTATATTATAACTGGGCCACTAGGAGGAAGAGGCACTACATTCTTTTGAGTGCATTATTTCCATAGCTAACAAAAATAGCCAAGAGGGATGGGAGTTAGAGCACACACAGAGGATTTGTGCATTGTAGCAGCCCATGGGCCATAGGCCATACTTCTTTATACTTGTAGCCATATTTCCAGACAAAGAAAGAGAGTGGAGGGACCTCACCTTCTAGTTGGGTTTTTCTCCCAAAAGGGTTTCCCAAATCAAATATTGTGTCTAATATGTGTGTGAGATTTACAGTAAAGTCTACAGATCTAGAAATCTAAGAAAATTATAATAGTGTAGAATTTTAGGTCTTTTAATAGAATATTCTTAGATCCATTGTGGCGAATTGTCCAATGGAATATCCACAAAAATTTACTGATCACATATCTTCATCAAAACCCAATTCATCAGTTTTAGCTTGAAGATGAAAAAATTTATTGGTGTGTGTGTTGTTCAATTATTTGAACTTGTCATTAGGGGGGATGTTAGGTTGTGAGTCCCTAGACAATTAGAAAGTCCAAAAATACAAATGTCATTCTTATCTTGATGAGTTTCCATGATGATCCATTGATGAGTTATCAATGTGATATAGAACTAGATATATAATATCTAGAAGGTCCATTGATGTATTATAAATTTTAGACATTGAGATCAATACAAGATGACCAATTAACTTCAAGCCATTTTTCCATCTTGCTTGTCTCGTCTCACCCATGTTATGATCCAGGTGGATGTTGGTGGAAATCCACCTATCCCACTTGGACCCCCCGCAACTGTCTCTTTCAAATTTTCAATTTCCTTATTTGTAGCACAATTTACTATTTTTAGCAGTTTTTCAGGTCCTGAACTTCTAGAGTCGTTTTGAGGCCCTAAACGACATTTTTTGGGAAATCTGGGGGAAACATGGGTCCTTGGACCGATTTTTTCCTTCCCAAAGTTGTAGTGCTCAGATAGATCTTTCTAACGAGCTATTGTACATGTCAAACAGAGATCGTATGCCAAAGTTATAATCTCGGGAAATTGATGTACCAATTTACCCGAATGGGGCCCACAATTTGGCGTTTCATCTTCTAGGGTTCGGTTTTGGGATGTTAAGGGTTTTCCCTTATTTCTCAACAATAAATAGGCCTTCTAACCTCATTTTTACACAGTTCAGAGGCATGTAGCCGCCACATATCTTCTCAGAGATAAGCTACTATCGCCCTAGTTAGTTTATTTCCAATTCTATTTGCAAGCATATTTCAGTATTTTACATTAATGAAATGAAGTATTATTTCTGATGCATCTCTGTGTTTATGGTTATCTCTGTAATTTGTTGTGTTCCTGTTTAAATCTGGATTAGTGGTATGAGAGCGGTCTACTTTTTTCTCTGTTTTTCTTTGCATGTCCCCAACAAGGTCGGGATATAAGGAGTTAGGGCTTGAACTGGTCAAACCTTTGCAAGACCAGCCTCACAAATCCTGATGGCCTCCCATGGTAGATGAGAAGAAAGACGAGGGGATAGGAGATCCTATGAAAATCTTGCCAAGGAAGCCCTCGAGCAACAAAGGAATGCGATGATGGATAGCTTTGCGCAGATCCTTTAGCGGCTACCCAGAGGCGACGCATCGGCTTCCAACAGCTACTCTGGAAATGCCACATTGTTTAAGGTACAATTTAATTTTGAAATCCCCATCTTCGAGGGTCAAATAGACATAGATACCATAGATAAATGGTTAAATCTGCTAGATGGGTATTTTTCTATTCATGAATTTTCGAGTCGAGAAAAAATTGTTTTCTCTCTTCTCAAAGCAGCCCCCCATGTCAAGGACTGGTGGGAAACCTATTGCGAGCAGAAGAATGAAAGCACAGGTTCATTATTTTCACCTGCACCCACTTGGGATTCATTTCGGGATGTCGTCAAGGAGCAGTACTACCCTGTCAAAAATTATGAGGACAAATACATCAAATGGACCACATTGTAGTAGGGATGAGACCAAGATGTGCCAGAGTTCACAAAAATTTTTCATACCCTTCACACACAGTTGGGTATTAAGTACTTTGAGCTACATTTGGTACTCAAATACCGTGGGTGCCTACACAAATACATCTAGGAAGAGATGGAGTTCCTGAACATCTCCTTGCTCGGCACGATGTATCGATATGTTGTCAAAATTGAGCAAAATTTCAAACAGAAGAAGCGAGACTTTGGATCTGCAAATCCGAAGCCCAAAGGACAAAGCCAAGGTGGGGTGACCCAAGACAACCTCTCGAAGCTGCAAGAAAAGAACAACACCATGAAGTCAAAGAAGGACACAAGAAAGTGGTGTGAGTTCCACAAGAGTTCCACTCATAACACAAGTGAGTGTCGACCAAGCAGTCGCTGGTGGCCGAATTGAAGGCTTCAGAATCAGATGCATGTTCTAACCCTGAGTCAAAACCCGACAAGGGGAATGGAAAAGGGAAGTAGATCATTGATGCAGAGCCCATCGTCACTGTTGTCACCACCAAGATCCAGAAGAATGATCCCAAAGACCCAGAGGAGGAGGAGCATCTTTTCCACTCACAGATGTGGGTGAAGGGTTCACCGTTGCAATTCATTGTCGACAATGGCAGCCAAAAGAACCTCGTTTCAGTAGAGGTCGTGAAGCAGTTGGGCCTATCGACTACACCACACCCGCAACCATATAGTATCGAGTGGCTTCACGAAGGACAAGATCTCAAAGTCCGTCAGCAGTACTACCTTCCCTATAGCATCAAGCCCTTCACAGACGAGGTATTGTGTGATGTTACACCTCTGGATGTTTGTGATGTACTATTAGGCTAGCCATACTTGTGGAGGCAACATGCTGTGTATGAGTCAAGGCCTCGCACTGCCATTGTTTCTTTGGATAATTAATTATACAGGATATCGGAGGTAGCCCCACCTACCAACACCTCTTTGATCACTTCCAAGAAAGGCAGCAAGCTCATCTCCCAGACTAGGAAATTCATTTTCTGTCTGGCTTGCTCTCAAAGGAAGGGGAAGATCGTTGCTACAACCATGACTCCCACGAAGGGTTCCTCCACGCAGCAGTAGCAGCAAAGGAATATGTTCATGGAAGAACATAGGAACAACTTCTCCTCACCCACAGGGGTACAACACAAGCTTCAGGTGGGCAACAAAGTCTGGTTTCATCTATAGAAAGAACGCATTACAAGAGCCCATCAGAAGCTCCGACCATGCCGACATGGTCCTTACACCACTACTAAGGCTATGGGAAATAATTCTTTGGAGCACAACATTCCTCCATTCCTTCACCTATATTAAGTGTTCAATGTGTACCACCCTCGACCATGCTTCTCAGCATTACTGGACACATCTAAGATTGCAGAACAGCTCACCAGGGACCAAGTTCAGTAAATGGAGGAACTCAATGCAATGGGGACGATTGCTTCCTAAGGGGGGAGGAATGATCGAGGTGGATGTTGGTGGCCACCCACCTATCCCACTTGGACCCCCACAACTGTCTCTTTCAACTTTTCAGTTTCCTTATTTGTAGCACAATTTACTATTTTTAGCAGTTTTTCGGGTCCTAAATTTTCGGAGCCGTTTTGAGGCCCTAAACGACGTTTTTTGGGATATCTAGGGGCAATATGGATTCATGGACTTATTTTTCCCTTCCTAAAGTTGTAGTGCTCGAATATATATTTCTAACGAGCTATTGTATGCGTCAAACAGAGATCATATACCAAAGTTACGACCCTGGGAAATTGATGTACCAATTTACCGAAACGGGGCCCACAATTTGGCGTTTCATCTTCTAGGGTTAGGTTTTGGGATTTTAAGGGTTTTCCATTGTTTCTCAACAATAAATAGGCCTTTGAACCTCATTGTAACACAGTTCAAAGGCATGTAGCCGCCACATCTCTTCTCAAAGATAAGCTACCATCGCCCTAGCTGGTTTATTTCCAATTCTGTTTGCAAGCATATTTCAGTATTTTACATTATTGAAATGAAGTATTATTCTGCTGCATCTTTGTGTTTATGGTTATCTCTGTAATTTGTTGCATTCCTGTTTAAATCCCGATCATGTTAATTCTTAATGAAAATTTTTGAACCAAGATTATTTATTGTTGATAAATTGCAAAAAAGCTTATATGAATGTTGTTTCCTTTCTAGTCTCCACAAAGAAACATAACTCCCATACATAGGAATACTCAAGCTTCCTCCATCTCAAAAAGGAGGAAGATCATGGTTGGGGATGCACTTAGTAGAGGTGAGGGTAATGGTGGTTAATGAATAACCAATTATGTATCTTGGCTATGACATGGTGTTTTTGGGATGATGTTTCATTTTGTATCTAGGGCTTGACTTTCCATTCTTTCATCTTTGTGCATGATGTGCCATTATATATCTTAGGCACAACATGACATTTTCTAAAAAAGATATAATTGGACCAATTTTGAAGGTATATGCATATCTTTGGATGTGTATATAATGTAATTTTTTAATATGGTTCAACTATTTATCATCATTATGGTTAAACATATGCTTTAGTTTAATTTATGTTTATGATGCATGATGTTAATGATGAATTTGATGGGAATATAAATATAAAAAACAATAACTTATTTGTTTATGGAACATAGAATATTTTTTCTTAGAATTGTCATTCAACATATATAATGCACCAAGATGCACCACTACTAAAACTTGCGTAGCAAGCTAAAATTTCAAGATAAAAGGGTCAAAGTTTGAGAGACCATGCATTCAACCTTGCCAACTAAATTGTGACTATGAAATAGAAAAAACATGGACATTATAGAGATGGTAGATCTCTCTCAATGAGAGACTTCTAGTAATCAAGCTGACACACTAAATACATAATACAGTCCCATTTCATAGCAATGGGATCTATCACAACAACCTGGAAGATAGTGATGCCTACTCAACTCTAAATCACTCTTACCTTGGAAAAGCACACAATCTAGAACATGACATTGAAACTAAAACAATATATAATATTCATTTGTCTAATTATCTCTCGCACTCCCCTCTTCATCGAGAAATGAATTATTGACCATACCTAACTTTCTTATACATAATGTAAACTTATATCTTCATAGAGGGTTATTAAATATGTATGCCACATTATCATTTGTATTATAATAGATCAAATCAATGTACTTGGATTGTAGTTTTTATCATACAAAATTATGTTGTGTTTCAATATGCTTTGATATAGCATGATAGGATGGGTGGTTGAAAAGTTTGATATAGCTTTGATTATTTCATTTGATGATATTTTATCCTTCATGATTTTCTTCTATGTCTTCAAGAATTCTTCTTAGCCAAATTTATTCACAAGCTAAGTTGAATAAGACTTTGTACTCAATGTTAGTGGAAGACAAAGAAACAACTGGTTACCTTCTTCCTACTCCATGACACAATCTCGGATCCAATATTGAATTGATAACTAGAGATGGAATTGTTGTCATATGCATCTCCAGCCCAATCAAAATAATAATAACCCGTCAACTCAACATTCAAATCATTAGTATATTCAATATAAAAAAAATTAATCTCCTTCAAATATCAAAGGACCCTCTTGGCTACTTTCCAATGACTTTCATGTGGCCTATCCATGAATTGACTAAGTATGTTGACTAAATATGCAATATATGGCCTAGTTGTAATTAAGTAATTCAGCCTTCCCACCAATTTTCTATATAGTGTTCCATTCACTTCTTTTGTTTCATGTTCCCTACTAAGTTTAGAATTGTGTTCCAATTGTGTAGATATTTCTTTGCATCCATCTATATTGAATATTCTGATTAATTACTATGAATTTTTACCTTGTGTGACAAAGTTTCTACCATTAGCTCTCCAAACCTCAAGTCCTAAACAATAATGCAACTCTGTAAGATCCTTCATTTCAAATTCTAATGACATAAAACTTTTGATATTTTCAATTAACTTGAAAGCATTTCCAATTATGATAATATCATCAACATATAAATAAATTACAAAAATATGTTCTTTTTCATCTTTCTTGAAATATAGATATAATTAAAACAATGCCTCAAATGATGACTCGAATGATGAAGAGGAGAAGAAGAAGCAGGTTGACCAGCTAAGGATTCATTGCTACAGGTTCGATTCTATTGTGGCATAGAACAAAAACCAATTGTCTTAGATATTTCTATTGAAAACCATGTGACAATAATAGATATTTGTTTATATCACATTTAGGGTTTCTCTAAGATCTTGGATCTAGTGCAAAACATTAAACGTAGAGCTACACACCTCAACTTGAGATCTGGTTCCTTATTTTATGATAGCTTGTCAAGGCCAAATCTTGGGTCCTAATGATGAACATAGTTTCTTACAATTCCTATTATATATCGGATCGGGCCAAGATTCCAAAAACAAAGGTCAAATCTAGTAATTCTTAGTTAATCATGCACATAAAGCTAACAAATATGAATAAAACTCAAACTTAATAGCATATAGCACTGCTACAAACAAATGGCTCCTTTAATCACAATGCAACCCTCTTTCAACAGTATTTTTCATGTGCTTATCTATAGTTATTGTCCTCCTACTTCATGTCGAATATGGCTCACTCTTCATAGTGTATCTCAACTCAAAATACAATGCTCACTCACTTGTCAAGACTTCAATCTCACTCTAGCCATTAGTCAATGGTAGGAAACTTTAATTAGTGGTTTAAATGTCGTGATTTCACTAACATATATACTACAAAACCAATAAAATATTAAGTTTCATGCAATTATTTCTGTTAATGGTAGATTCAAGAAATATTGGGGGCATATCCTTCCCACAAGAACTATGTGATCCTCTATAACAACCCAGATCCTTTGGGCCTTTCCAATATCAAGCCTCTAGCTATGATACAAAAATAGAAAAAACAAGGAAAATAGGCAGATATAAAAGCTATCTCAATGAGAGAACTTTATTAATTCAATACAACACATTGAATACATAATAGAGTCCCATTTTATAGAAATTGGATTTATCACAACAACTTGGGAGATAATAACACCTATTCAGCTCCAGCTCACTCTTATATTGGAAAAGAACACATTCCAAAATATGAAATTGAAACTATAACAATCTAGAATCTTATTTTCTCTAATTATCTCTAATAGTATGGCCCCATTGAAATAGATATGTTGTAGTTGAAAAAATGTATTTTTTATCATTGTTTCACATTTTGTGTCCCCTATAGATTTTAGGTCAAGTGTGTCAAAGACACATGGCAATTTCATCTCAAGGCATTGAAAACAACACCAAGAAGTATAATTGAGTGACATAAGTTCCTAAAAATGTTTTTGACAAGGCCAACATGGACACATTATCCATACACTCCTCGAGTATAGTTTTCCAATTTTCACCCTTTAATGAAAAAATGCATTTAATATTATTAAGCAGGTTCGTAGTTCTATAAACCATTGAATGAAACAATCTTTAAGACATGGACTCATGGAAAAGAGGAACCCTTAGATGTAATACAATATCATGTGTCTAAATTTTTTTACAATTTGTCAATCTGAGTCATAATTATCATTTTATGGTGAGGCTTAATGTAACAAATCAGTTTAAAATTTCATGGAATAAAGTTAATAAATGCAAAAAAATTAGGGAAATGCGACACATATTCCAAGTTGGATGTTGGGAAAAATATCCTAGTGGGTGTTCACTTGGTTTATTATGGCTAAAGGGAAATTGGAAAAGGCATTGAAAAGGAAAAGAGGCATTAATTGGAATTTATTTATTAAAAGAAAGGAATATAGGAGAAAAGGGAGATGAAAGGTCACAATTTTGCATGAGGAGGAAATTGAAGAAAATAATGGCCTCAATAATAAAAATGATTCTGAGGATTAGTTCACAACTTTTGTTGGTAAGCCTTTTGTTAGTTTCTCTTTGGAGGTAGTTGAAGAGAGGAGATGAGCACCAAGAGGAGAAAGCAAGAAAGAAATCAAAGGAAGGCAAAGGAAAACAAGGACATGCAAAGGAAGGACAAGGAAAGAAAAGGACAAGTAAGGAAGGATTGGATCGAGTAGCTTCAGTAGGGGGAGTTGCAGGTAACATGTTTCATGTGTGATTTCCTAGCTGAAGTGTGAATGCATGGTGCATTCATTTGTGTATTTGGTTCACTTGTTGTAATTAGCATGGGCTTTTCCTGGTTTTACAATGGTTTCATCCTTACCTTGCCAATTCCTGGATATCCATTGTGTGATGGGATTCATTTTTGGTTGAGCTTTGGATTGCTTGAAGGTTTTGGATTTGGGTAAGGTGTTCTCAAGAAAATCCCAATGGTTGGGGGTGGATATGGTTTTCTTGGGGAAGCCATCAACATGTGGGTGGTGATAGGAAAATTCCTTAAGGGATGGTGAAGGAATTTTGAGGCATCCAAGTTTGGTTTGGCTTTGTGATCTCGGGACCTATTTAAGTGAGATCATTGTAGCATGATGCTGAAGGCAGTTTAACCTTTGGATTCCCTTGGTTTTTTATGTCTTGGTTTATCCCATGAGATCCCACATTCATGTTTATAATATGGCATGAGGGTGATTAGCTAAAAGAAATATTTGGTTCAACCCAATATATGGTCGAGTGGTACATGGAAGTCCCTGACTTGGTTGGCTTTTGCATCGTTTAATGAGAGTTATTTCTCTATGGAAATATATGAATCACTTTTACTGGTTAATATGATGATTTGATGGTTGTTATGTCATGGTTACTATGATGATTATTTGATGGTTGTTATTTCATGGTTACTATGATGATTATTTGTTGGTTATAACCATGAATTAGTTATATACTATAACTATGAAGTTTTCATGAATTGATATATATTTGGTTGGTTGATGAATTCATGAGCTAAATTTTTTTATTGTGGCTATTAATATATGGAATTAGACCTTCTTGGTGAATCTCAGGTATGTTTCAGTCCCCTATGTTCATATATTCATTCATGACCTATAGATTTCATGTTCACCATATGTTTGACAAAATAAGTGTCATGGTTAGGTTTTGTTAGGTTAATTTATTGACTAAATTTTGTATGAATATATTTTTCTTGAATTTATATATCATTCTAGAAAGTCTCATTAAGTTTTGGGCAATGATATGGAGACAAGCCTTGAAAAGGTAACACTGGTTTTGGGGTCGCAAGCTCAAAACTGAGAAATTTGGACTGCAGTCACTACCTTGCAGGCTTATGCATGTGAATGGAGGCCTACAGTCACATGGACACCTTTTTATGGATGCAAATGGGGACCCAAATCACTAAAAGTGAAAGTTATCTCAGGGCTTGGGCACCTGGAGTGGTTGTTTAGCTCCTGGGGGTATTGTAGCTCCTGAGGGAAGTCAGTAAAGTTTTAGTTTGTTGGATCCACCTCCTTAATGAAGCTAGGACGTCGAGTCATGTCATAGTACCCCTTAGCTTATGTTTACCCTGGCAGGCCAATTAATGTGGGTAAATGTGGGAGGGGTGGTTATAGATTGGTACTAGAACATGGTTCAAACACTTGAACTGGATCGACTAGATGCATGTTGTTATGCATGGATTGTCATGGTTATGGTTTTTGTGCATGAGGTCATTGTATGTATTTTGTGTCATCATGATGTTGTTAGTATGTTGTGTTATTGATATGGTGGTTAAGATGGAACAAGAGATTCAATTTATTAGAGAGAGGTTGTAGCACTAGACCTTGGGGTAAGAGCAGATCATCATACAGGTTTGTATGTTGAGCATGTGGTATGGTGGTTAATGGATTTTGTATGCATCGTTGTTATGTGCATGCTTGTCATTCTATTTTTTGTGTGGTTACATGCATGCTATATGCTAGTTGATTAGTGTGGTCATATGCTTTTACTTCGATTAGTCATGAATGGTAGTAACTTGTTTTTATATGCATTGTGGTCATATGCATGATAAGTATGGTCATTACAATTAAGATCTTGATGTTATATGTATCATGATAATTTGGATTGGCGCATGCAGATGATTATGGTTATGATATTTAGGTATGAGTCGATATACTTGTGATATTATGTCATACTAATCTGGACTGACTTGTGCAGATGTGATAGCCTTCCTTAAGATACATCGAGGTATGATTTTGATTATATCGTCTATTTGGTTTATCTAACACGGTATGTTTACAGGTTGTCTGAATGTTTGATTAATTGTATGACATGAGCAAGTGTCTATAAGATTGCATGAAGGAATCATATCTTGTTTTAAGATGATTGTACTAATGCAATATGCGTTGAGACAACTGATATGCACTTGAGTGCAAGTGGGTTCTAGTTGTATTATTATGATTAATGATTGTGAGTTGATTGTTGTTATGACATGGCTATTAGTATTGGTAAAGGATGATTTCAAATTAATAGACATGATGTCTTGATCTTTGGAACATGTGACTGACATGTGTGAACAATTGCAGGGCAACATGGTTGGCATTAGTGTGAAAAGGTAAAATTAATTTGTTTATATAACTAATAATTGGATGATGTGATAATACATAATAAGACTCAATTGTAGCAAGGAAAAAAAAATAAAAGAAAGGGAATTGGTGAGAATTCCTTTGGCTATGTTTGGAAACCGCAATTCCAAATGAATGAATACTTTGCATGAATACAGGAAGTCTTCTTAGCTTCAATTTTTCCAGACATTATGTAGATATGTGTTATTATAATGAACATGTATGTGACAGGTGTAATAGATGTTATGGATGGATTCTTCAAGGAATTGGAGTCCCTTGAGAGGAGCAAATGTACATGTTAAGTTACAGGTTGGCATGTTGGGTACAACAAGGTAAGGTAGCGAGTATATTGTTATATTTATTTATACACTAAAAGTTATGTGTTTATAAAATTATGATGTAGGGAGTTGCATGGAAATAGAGGCTGCCATGAAATTTTGAAGAAGGCTTGGGTTGAGCTTTCCCTTGGAAGCACTGGGAACCCATGTGGATTGATTCATGGTGTTTGTTGCTAGTTTTGTGCTTTTGGTATTTTGTGATTTTTTTCATCTGACTTGCAGTTTTGATTGTGTTTGGTGCATGGCCATGCCACTTTGTTTGTGGTGTCATATTGTTGCTGGTTTTCCATGATTTTCATATTGTTTGTTTCTTGTTCTTGTATTTTATGTTTTGAGGGCCTTGTGAATTGGTTTGGGAAGGAGGAAAGTTAATGGAGCTTGAGAAGAGTTGTGTGGAACCCAAAAACTAATGTAAGACCCAAATGAAGTTTGGTGCATAAGTAAAGGGAAGTTGAAGGTAAGAAAATGAAAACCAGTTGGATTGGTTGGCTCCATTGGGATAAATGGATGGTGGCAGGATAATCATGAGAGAGGTAACAAGAAAATTAAATGGATTTGATGCATCAGATGCCTTGGCTAAATTGGGAACTGTTGTTCTCAATGTTGTGCATCTTGTGCATGGAAAAAGGGAGTTATCTTAACCTAGACCTTATGATATCGGGTAATTATGTTGTGATCATGATGATGCTAATGATTACATGTATGTATATATATATATATATATATATATATGTATATATGCCATTGTATGACATGGTCATCAAGGATCATGATCATTTTATTCTAATGTTTATATGTATATATGTATGTATGTATGTCATTGTTTGTCAGGGTTGTCAAGGATTGTTCTTGTGGAGGAATGATTGTCTATGTAGATGAATCGCATGAGATGTTCCTGGTTTATGAGGAATTAAGTGGGTAGATTATCCCTAAATAATATATGAGTTTAGTATTGTGTGGATATGATTTGATATTATAAGCTTATACTATGTATATGTTTATTATATGGTAGGTAATGTTGAGGGATACATTAGCTAAATGAAGGCAGTGTGATTTGTGAAATGTTGGGATAAGCATGGATAGTGGGAAGGCACTAGAAGCAAGGTTTCTTGGTAGAGATGGTGTAGTCTCTGGATGTGCGTGCGGTGTTGTATACATGTTGTGTAGGTGTTTCTGAGTACATGTGGTGTTGTTTATGTTAGAGTCGGTATTTGCATACTGCCATTAGTGATCAAAAATCCTCTTTTCATATCATACTAGGGTCCCATTGTGAATTTGTTTTTCATTCCACTTAGGTCATCATCAAAAACATTGTTCACTGATGGTAGTCCAAAATCCAAAATCACTTTCCTCTCTCAAAAGTTTGTATTTGCTAGCCCACCTTCATGTGTTTTTCTGGGTATCCATTGATCGTAAAGGCTCATTTCATCATATTTTATATCAGTCAAATCCACCTGAAATTCAATCATTTGAGGTTCCATTAGGTCACCTAGGTTTTATTTTCCCAAGGTCTAATAAATCACCATCTCACTTCATAAGGTCAGCAAAATATGAGAGTCAAGAAAATAATATCTTTTTCAATTAAATAAAGCTTTCCAAAGCATGTAACCATGGTTACTGAAAGCCCTAAATTTGATTTCAAGAAGGGATTTTATTCCAAGTTTGTAAATTAAAACTTCAAATAGATGTAATAATTTTATTTTTGTTTATGTAATTTATGTCTATTATATGTAATAAGTTACCTTTTAGTTGCATACTCAAGTCCATTGCCAAAAGCATCCCAAGCAAAAGTCAAAATCAAAATTGGCAAAGCATCTTCCACCTGTCAAGAGCAAAAAAGTCAAAAAGTCAAAAAGCATTAATATGAAAAATTGAAAATGAAAAGAAAGATTAGAAAGAGGTTGTGCAACTCATAAATTATATTTCATCGAAGTATAAAGACTCTCAAACACAAATAAAGCTTCATTTTCACTCTAGCACTCTCAAAACTCCTTAGCAAAAGAAATTTGTCGATTTTAAGGCAAAATTGGGAAAAACAGAGCAAGAGGGCACGTTTAGCAGGGTCGATGTGTGTTTAGTCGAGTTGTTGCATGTTTGACTGGGTCATTGCGCATTTGCCAGAGATTCCAATTTTATTTACAATGGTGTTGCGCTCCTGTAGCTTAAGGGCATGTTTGCCTGGATCACTATGCCTTAGCTCGGGTCGCTACGTGTTCACTTAGAAGGAGCGAAAACGTGTTAGAAACCCTCCATCACCACCAAGTTTCCAAGTTGGTCATCATATACTTTAGAAAATCATGTTGGTGGAAAATTTACTCACTCATTCCCTCCATTATTCACCTACATATGGTTTAAGTTTTTTGTTGTTATTCCTAATATCAAACCCTAGTAATACGTTCCCACCATCTCAAATCACATTTCCTAGCTTTCATTACCATTTCCCTCACTTAAAAACTATCCCCTATCACCTCCCTCATTCCACACATCCTCATCTCCTCCTCATCATATCTCCTCACATCATTCCATATCTCCCATACCCACAATCCATTCTACCATCTCTCTAGGGTTTCGACAGCAACAAACCATGGCATAAGAATAAAACAGAAGCCAGAGTGAGGAAGAAAAACAAGAGAGGAGGAAATATAAAAAAGAAGTGAGAATCATCAGATATGAGCCAACCAACACTAGAGAGATCATGGCATCTCCCATCATTATCACAAGCTTTAAACATATGGTCTATTTTGAGTTTTTTGAGAAGGCGGAAAGAATCCAGCATCATTCTAAATTGACCAGACAATCCATCATCAACCTCCATGACAACCAAGAAACCCTTGCTAGTGTCACCTTCACTATATCTTCTGCCATCATATCAGATGTTACTAGGATCCCAAATGTTGGGGAAAAATGGTTTAAACATGCATAATTGGATTATTGCTACTATGAGCCATATCTTAAACCCAGCCACAAGAATGAAAGAAGGAGGATTTTCCATTTCTCTTACATCCTAGACAGACATGTTCCTATGATGAAAATCATCATGAAGTACTTCACATGTGAGGGCAGGTTTTCTAGGCTCTATTCCTATCATATTTGGTTACTCATGCATTTTACAAGAGTCAGAATGCTCAATTTTACCTACTATCTTTATCAGGATATCGACAATATATCATACATTGCCCGAAGGAAATATCATGATCATCAAATGCATAGCATATTTCACCATTCTCTCATCAAGATGATAGTCCTACACTGCCTTGATCAACTTAACATTGCATGGGACACTTTCATATCCAATGAGACTTTCACAGTCCCACCTATTCAGCATGGCCAAGAGGCACCTTCATCCTCTCATCCATACACCTCCATTCTTCCACCTCAGTCCATACATCATTCATCTTCATCTGATGAGTCAGCCACACCATCACCTCCATATCACCATTTCATGAGCCTATTCATTCACCTGGAAGAGATGAAGGCACTAGGTATGAGCATATTGACCATCGTGAGAGCAACAAGCCCAAAAGGGCTGGCTTAGGTACCTTGGCACATACCTATCATAGAGGGCATAGGCAATTGTTTTACCCACTCTTTGTGGGAGGGGCCTTTCCTTCTTCATTGACAAAGCAGGTACAGAAGGGTAAGGAAAAATTTGTAGAGGCAGAGATCCAATAGTAGGAGGAAGACCTCCATGAGATAGAGCATGATTTTCAGTTAGTTGACTAAGATGAGAATGATGGCAGTGAAAGCACAACTATTGTCATCAAGGAGAATAATGCACTCATAGGTGAGCTCGAGGTCAACTTGCACATGGCCAAATGGATCATTTCCTACTATAAGTAGGAAAACAAGTTGTTTGAGGTCAAACATGAGCCTATGGAGATTTAGCTCAGAAAGGAAAAGAGAGCGGATGAAAAGGAAAAGGCCTTACTTGATGAGGCATATGGGTAGTATGGTGAGCCACTTGATGAATAGGTGTCAAGAAGAAGGCCAAGGACTAGAGGCCTACAGAGAGCTTTGTAGCAAGAAAGAAAAAGGGATGCAGAACTAGCTAATGAGCTCACATTGAATGAGCAAATTGCCAACATGGTAAATGAAAAACGAGAACATTGGCTTGAGAGGGTGAATGGTCATTTGGAGAACCTCCTAGATAAGTCCAAGAAGGAAAATGATATTCAAATAAGGATGGTGAAGCACTTTGCCATAAGAGACAAAATTGCAAGGGCCAAGCTCAAAAGAGCTAATGCAAAAATTGAGGCCTTGACCAAGCAAGAGGAGAAAAAGAGGTGGGATATCCTTGCCGAGGCATCACTCCATGCCTCAAACATATAGCCAGCTATCAGCCCACCAATTTTGACCATTGATTGAACAATTTTGGCAAGATATGTTTTGCTGTGTTTTTTGAGAAATTTTGGCACAGTCAGCATGGTCAAACACGCAACACCTTGGATGCTGCGCTCTTTTTTGGAGCATCCAATGAGAAAATGGTCAAAATTTTTGGTTTTAGAGTGATGAGGACATGCACCCTATCCTTTTTCTAAGCATTTGGAGCAAAACTGGTCAGCCGAAAGGGTCTAAAACTACCAAAACATCACCTTTCTGCCTTTTTTTGGCCTAATCGTTGCGTGTTTGAGTGGTCTTGGGAGATTATATTTTTGGAGGGGTAAATAAAGCCCATTTTGAAAACCAAGGGAATTTTTTGAAACTAGACAGGATAATATTTCCAATGAGCTATCCTATGCTAGATTTGGACATCCAGAAGGTAGCCAAAAGTCAGCTTGAAGAGGTTGTTGCATGTTTCACCAGGTCGCTCCGTGTTTGAAAATCTTCTGTTATTTTCACTGTTTCACTCCACGTTGACTTTTACCTATGGGAAATTCAAGTTTTACTCATGTATATGATATAGATGATGTAATTGTTATGTTTTTACTTTATCTAGGGAAGATACATTAGTTAAATGGCCTATGTGGCATGTAATGAATCAGTTTGCTAGAGTGAGGGATGAGTCACCTTGACCACCCTACACTCCAGCTACCAGTTCAACCTTTCTTGAAACTGCTCTTCCTCTCATGTATTCAACCCTTGAGCCTAGAATGAGTTGGTTTTAGGCCTATATTATGTATTTTCTTAGTCATTTTACAGGTTGGATTCAATGGGATGTTGTACTAGTGATCAGAGACTATTGTATAAGACTTTGGCTAGTTTCAATAGATGAGTTACAACTATTTTTCTGGGATACATGTCGTATGAATGTTTAGCATAGTTTCTTCTTTTTGATCATTTGTATGAATGTTTTATCAGTTCATAAACCATTTAATGTCTATTATATGTTAATTTGCAAGTTGATAGGCAGAATACATGCTTGCTCATGCTCTATTTTGGGAAATTTATCATAATTTGTTCATTTTTCTTCAGTTTAGGAAGAATACATCTCTTATGCTCTTCCTAAATCCTCATCAGTCTTAAACCATCTCATCAAATCACATTTTAAGTGTTATGCTTCATGCCTACCTTTCCCCTTTGAATGTCTGCAATCATATCTCATTTGCCCTCACCTAGTCCCTTTGACCTAAATCACTCATCCTAGCTACCCAACCAAATCAAATCAAACAACTCTTTGCACTATAAATCTAGCCTAAAACCCTAAACTATCCATCCCTCCTGGCTGTGACCCTTTGGAGAGAGCCCTCTCCGGCTTGGTAGGGCTAGCTACCAAGCTAAAAGATTGGTTTGTTGTTACCTCGGCCGGATTCTTCCTCAATCTTGGAGATCTAGAGGAGTGATAACAGTGTACACATTGTGCAGGTGGTGTTGTGTACAGTTAGTATTGTGTACATGTGATATTGTGTGCGTTAGTGTTAGTATTTTTAGCCTATCACCTAGATCAAATATGCTTGTACTATTTTTTTTCCAGACTTTCAAAACCATTTTTTTTTTGTTACTAGGTTTACACAACAAATTTGGTCATTGTCTGGTCAGTGTAAAGATGAAGTCATTCTTTGGAAATTCACTCATGCTAGTCACATATCACACTTTATGAAGGTGTCAAAATAGAAATGGGCCAGCCATCATCATCACTGCATTTGGTCTCAGGTCATCCATTAGGTTGCTAGGGTTTCCAAGGTACATCATTTTCATGAATAAAGCTAGCAGTGAGTAAAACATGACAAAGAACTTTTGGGAGTTGATTTTGTTTTTTCACACACTCTTCATACTCTCATGTTCCAAAAGTTCCAGAAAAAGAAGCTCCAACACTCAGGCAAGTAAAGGACATCTCAAGTTTGCAATGATAAAGGTAGTTATGTTTTCATAAAGTGAAAATTAGTTTCTAAAGGAGGGTGGGTCCCATTTCTTTTAGAAAAAGTGAAGAAAATTTCCCTATATAAACTCAAAAGCCCCCAAACTCCTTCATTCACATCCTATTCACTATTTTTTATCAAGCTATCCCATCCAAGAAAGCAAAAAAGTCATTTTCGTAGGTAAAATTGGCAAAAAAATTCAGGCGCTGCGCTTAGGAGGCTAGCGTTGTGCTCAAAAGAACTGCGCTACGCTTTGGTGCTGTGTGCAGGACAAAATGCCCCGAAATCCTTCAAAAATATACCAAACTTCATTTCTTCACTTGCAAGCTTGATTTCACTGACTTCTAAGCTAATGAACAAGTAAGTACACCATCATCATCCCTCTTTTTCTTTTCCAATGTCATCTCATGTCAATGATTCTTCAAGTTAGGGTTTGTAGCAAAATTTTCATGGGAAATGATAGGGTGAAAATGGCAATCATTATTTTTTATTTCTAAAACATGTAAAACAATATCCTACACATGAATACATGTTTAATGGGCCATTTTAACCATTTTACCCACCTAAAAACAAAGTTTTAACACTCAAAAAGTAAAACCCTAGTTCATTCCTAGAGGTTTTTGGGTAAGTTTCATCATAAACCCTATTGCTTCCGCCTGCAAGAAAATCATTCTCCCACTATCTCTCCACTCATTTTCATTATCTTTCAAAGTCATTTCACCTTTCCTAAGGCCCCTCCCATCATTTTGTCAAAAAAATCACCTTCATATCACTTCATTTCCATTCACACATCACATTTTCTTTTCGCTGCCTGCTGCTAGGGCTTTGTGTCATTATGGAGGTAGAATCTTCACCAGAAATAAAAAGACAACATAAAGGAGGGAAGATCCTCATATATGAACCATTATAATGCAATACAATCAACTCCTATCCTTTCATCAAACAATACTTTGAGGATGTCTACTGCCTGGAATTTTGCAAAACGGTGAGCGAGGTAGGATTTCATGAGAAACTAATAGATTGGGTGGAAACTCAACTAAATTGAGAAACTGCTTTCATTGCTGGTGTTGATTTCAATTTTTTATTCGCCTCCATCTCAATTGCAACTGGGTTACCAGACATTGGTGAATATTGGTTCAAAGGAATGAGCCTAGATCTTGAACATTACAAGCCTTTCTTGGAGACGCCATATAGATAAACACATACTCACCTCATGCCTTTCATATATTTATTGGAAAAATAAGCCCCTTTGCTGAAAATTGTCATGAGATTATTCACTTGTGAAGGTAGATTCTCTAGGTTGTATGCCTATCATATTCGCCTCTTGATGCATTTCACCTCTTAAAAGCCACTCAACATGTGTAATTATCTATTCAGGAGCATTTCCAAAATGTCTGAAAAAATACAATTAAAGGACAAAGAGCACTCCCCAAGCTTGTTCCATCACAATCTCATCAAAACCATTGTCCTTCACCAGCTGGAAGAGAAAGGTATGGCTTGGGAAGCCTTTTTGGAAGCAGCCTTGAAATGGCATGAGAAAAATGTAGCATCTTAGTCTCTTATCGCACCAAAACAACAAACAGAGGTGGGGTCATCTAGAAAAACAATGGAGAATACTCAGCTACCCAAACCTGAGGTGACTAAAGTGTATAATAAAGGGTAGAGGCTTGTTTTTTCTTCTCACAAAGAGAAAGGGGCCAAGCCTTCTTCATCAACAAAGTAGGAACTAATATCAAAATAGAAAGACACAGTTGAGCATGAGTTTGAACTAATTGATCCAGAGACTGAGGATCATACCTAAAACATGTGATAGGCAATCAAGGATAAGGACTACCAAATCAAGGAGCTAGCAATCAATTTGGAAAGGGAAAAATATGTTATATCATTCCTTGAACAGGAAAACAGTCAACTCAAAGCAAAGGAGTTGATCCTAGAAATGGAAAAAACCAAGTTATTGCAGCAAGTTGGCAAAGGTAAAGAGATCATGGAATCAAGAAAGCCTAAAGCATCAAAGGGGAGAGGAAAAAGGAAAATACCAAGAACAAGAGGCCTCAAGAAATCTTTCCAAGAGGAGCAAGAAAAAATTCTACTGAATGAGGACCTTGACCTAGAAGATAGGATTTCCCTAAAGCTTCATCAAGATAAGGAATATTGGCTCAATATAATGAATCAACACTTGAAGAAGCTCCTTGAGAAGGAAAACATGCATAATCATTTTCTCAAACACATGGTGCATCACTATCAAGCTCAAAACATGATTGCCAATGTCAAAGTAAAACAACTTGAAAATAAGCTCAAGGAGGCCAAAAAATACCCAAAGGATGAGAGGAACTTATAGATTCTTGTTGAAGCATCAATGAAGCTATAAAAAACATGTTTTTACACCTTCCCTCCAATTTTGAGAAAATTCTGTTCATTTTGAGTTTTTGAGAAATTTTGGTCCAAGTTTAGAAATTTAGCTGCTCTAGAAGCGCAACGCTTTGGCACTGCGCTTTTTCCTCAGGCCTCCATTTAAGTAAAGGTCTACATTTTTGAAAATCTCTTTCCATCCTCTAAAAACCTATTTTCTCATATTTTTCAAAGGTGGCTCAGTTTTGGAGAAAAAGGCAAAAAAGTGGCAAAACACTAGCATTCTAGACCCTTTTTTGACAGGGGTTGCGCTTTTGGAGGGACCTTGGGAGAATGGATGTTTGAAGGCCTTGCCATGATCCAAATTCAGAAATTCAAACTGTTTTGGAAACTAAACTTGAAGGGCTAGTTGACCATGTTCTTAGTTTTTATTTTTAGCACTATGCTTCTACACTTTTTTGTGTTTCAAATTGTAAATTACACTATGTAAATTTCTAGTTTCTAGTTTGACTTAGTCAAAGTCAAGATCCTCAATGTAATGACACTATTTTCGAGGCTAGGTGATGTAGGCATGAATAAATTTATATCATAGGTTGTCTTTTATGTTTATTAAGCCTCATAAAATAAGCAAACTCTTAAAAAAACTCTCCATGAAGTGTTTGAGTTTTACCTTCTCACTCTCACTTGTTGGTTGAGAGAATCTTGGAGTCAGTTCCTCCACCAAGGAATTTGACTCCTAAAGGTGGGCAAGTGGTCTAGGAGAGTCTATATGTATCATTTCTCCTCGGGAGAAGAGGGTTGAACTTTTTGTGAAGGAAGCTTGCATGTAATCACTTTTTCAGCTAATACAGAGACATGTTGCAGCTATTTTCAAGGAAGTCTAGCCCAGTGAGTTCATGGTGCTTGTACTTCATTATTTTTGTTTTCTAATGGTCTAAACATATTTATCTACATTGTATCTCTTCTTTCTATGGATTCCTTATAGTAAAATACACAGAAATCTTGTTTTTAAAGCTCTATTGTCTGGTTTTCATAGTTATGTGTATGTCTTCCTAAGATAATGAAATCATGTTTATTTATGCTCATTAGTTTCTTCCATACTATATCCTCTATACTACACTAAAAATAATCAAAATACACCAAGGCTTATGATACCTAGCTCCTTCTCATATTTTCTCCTGCACTCCTGCAACTTAGATCTATTTGTGGCTCCAAACCCTAAGTTCAACAAATCCTAAAAACTGACTTTTCACAAAAAAACAAACAAATACACATATCTAGCCTAAAATTCATTTTCTTTAAATCCATATCCCTAATAATAGACTTAGAGAGATCCCTCTCATGCTTAGTAGGGCTAGCTACTGTTTTGAAGTGGTTTTAGGTTACCCTTCATGATTTCCTTTTTAGCCTAGAGATTGTAAGGACTAACATTTTTGGCATCGCTGCCAGGGAATGACTGTTAAACCATTCCTAGAAAATATCTAAAGAGCTTTCAAAGAACTGGTTCTATACTTCTTAGTTTCCAATATTCAAAGATAGGCTGAATCCATGAGTCTCATCAGTTTAGGGTGTATACATTCTGGCTTCCAAAAGGCATACCGGGTCAAAACGTGACTCAAATCCACCCTTTATTGTTGAAAATCTAGAAATACTGCTCAAAAAACTTAGAATACCCATCACTAAAAGTGTAGTTCGTAAAATTAAAAGAGCATCTTCTCCGCCTAAAAATCTCTTTTCCTTTGAGCAAATTCCTTTGGAAGAACAGATATAATTATCTCTTACAAGGTCCAAGTCTAACTCTTGTATCTTTGAGATAACATTTGAACCTTTAAAGGTTGAAACTCGCTCTATCTCTTAAGAATATTTGTCTACTAAACCTGATCATGAACTGTGGTTGAATTTTGATAAGCTTCAAAGCCTTGCTGACCAACTCCAGATCACTACTGAAGAAGATTTTGTTCAATATCAACTTGAATACCCGGCCACATCTTCATCTTCTGTTTCACCTCCAAGCACATCTGCTACATCTCCCAAAGTTTTAGTTTCATCATATTTCATACCTCCCCCATTCGTTCCATATTTGCCTCCATAACCAGTTTTAGTAATTCCATCATCTTCATCAACATCATCACCCTTCCTTACACAATCCATTGTAGTACCTTCACTATCTCTAGCAATCATGGTGAGATTTACACCTCTTTTATTGCATGCTCAACTTGCTGCTTTGCCTCCAAATTATTGTCAAAGACTCCCTTTGTTTGATGGAAGTGCAGAAATTACAGCTTAGCAGCATGTTGACAAGTTAATAGATTTCATTGATTTAGAAGAAATTGATGAGGAGAATGCCAAGATGAGGATTATAGCTCGGAGTTTCTCAGGAGATGTTAAGAAATGGTTTCAAAGTGTGGATACTAATTCTCTTAACAGTTCTCAAAGATTGACTTAATTATTCTGAGCTTATTGGCAAGAGAAGAAAAATCCATTACAGATATTGGCTAAGTATAATTCAATTAAAGGGAACCCAAATGAAACAGTGCAAGAATTTACAGCAAGATTCAATACAGTGTACAATTCCATACCCGATGATATGAAGCCTCCTCTTGGTTTGGCTCTTATTCATTATCCTGATGCTTTCGATCTGGACATGGCCTACCAGCTTAGAGAAAGAGACCCCACTACTCTTGAAGAGATGCAGTGGAATGCAATTAGTGTCGAAGCCAATTTGTTGATTAAGAAGTCAAAATCAAAGCCAGAGAGGGCGGAGAAGAAAGTTGTCTTCAAAGAAAAGTCTACATCATCTTCTAATGCAAAGCTTGAAAATCTAATCAAAACTATGGAGATGATGATAGATAGTGTTATCAGCAAAACAAGGGTTTACATTGTTCCAAGTCATGGTCTTAGATAAGTGTCAAGTCACCCTATGTTTTAATGGGTAGATGATAGGTTAGGAGTCTTAAAGGTTTCATTTTTCATATCCAAATAAAGTTTAACATCTTTTTTCCATGTTTCATGAGTCTTACATTGCTTTTAGAAACCCAAAGCTTAAGCCATTTTGAAAAGTTTTTGAATTAGCCCTGAAACCATGTTTTCGTAGTGCAGACAGTGTAAAATGTTTGTTTTGCACTACGAAAATGTTGCTCTTTTCATAGCGTTTTTCCCTCTGCTCTACGAAAGCATAGATTCGGAGAAAAATCTTGTCAAACATCAATCCATTAATATTCTGTTATAATTTCATTATTAGGTGTCAGTTAGGAGTCATTGCTTAAGCATGCTGCCATCCAAACTCATCATTTTGAATTTAGGGTTCATTATGAAAGATAATTTCAAATCCAAAAGGGCTGGCTAGTCTCATCATTTTAGTTTGCATTCAAACCCTCGAATAGAAGTTTTTTGAACAGTAAGCTTTGGTAATTTTCCACCAAGGTTTTCCTCATCCACAATTCAGGTGAGGCTGACCACCATTGGTAAACGAGGTTGATAAACAGAATTTCAGAAGAGGCCAGTTTTGTCACAGGAATTCCGAAGGAGAGATGACAGAGGAGAAGAAACGTCACAGGTCTGGTCATTGCTTGAGAACAAAGCCTGAAGCACTGAGGTCTTAATAAGAGACAAAGCAGTTGTAGAAGCCTTCAATAAATCAGGATGATGGAAGTTTTGTAATAAATTGTAGGGAGGGAATACTCATGTGACAAAGGAGTTTGCACTCCATTTCACTGGCTCAAGCACAAAGGTAGGAATGCTGAATTTGCAATTTCTCTAGAGGTCATAGTGTTGGTGACAGAAATTCCTAGGCGGCAAGAGACATGGTTCAAAAACTTCAAATTCAACATGGAACCATGTAAGGTGTTCCTAAAGTCAGATTTTTCAGAAACCAACTTAACCAAGGCAGTTCCCAAAGACTAAATCAAGGACAACTATACTAACTTTCTCTTCAACATTCAATGTTATTTCACCTGTGAAGGCAGATATCAAAAGGTTTATTCATATCATTTTAAACTCCTGTTACATTTTACTGGTATGATTTCTCTAGATTTGCCTTCTTATTTCTAAGTGTAGCTAAGATGGCAGATAAAGAATAGTTGAAATCTCAAGGATGTGAAACTTCCCTATTTCATAATGGTCTAATTAAACTAATAGTTCTACATGAACTCAAGAGGATCAAAAAAGAATGGTCTTCGTTTTTGTTTCTATTTGACTTTGGAGAAGAAAAACAAGGTGTAGACATTAGCCCTAGGGTTTAAGGAACTCCATCGGCAAAAACCAGCAAGTCTGTAATGTCCAGGGAAGAAAGGTATGTTAAGTTGAAACCTAGGAAGTAGGTGAAAGAACAAGTAAGCAAAGAACCAGTAGTCATCCTTGAAACTCCAAAATATACAAAGGAAAAGATGCCTGAGGTTAAGGGAATGAAACAAGAACAGTCAACCAACAAAACAGTTCAAAAGAGATTGAATAGAAGTCAAATTGCAAAGGAGAAAGGTAAAACAATGATCTTGGGAGAAGGTTCCAGCTTGAAGGGTGATTTAAATGATATTTTAAAAGCCATTGATATTGCAGAATCACCTTTGGTGCAGACAGATGTAATAAAATATGATCAAGGAAAGTCAAAGAAAATGAAACCCTCCATGAAATTGGAATTTGAGGATGATGTCACAACATTTTTTTTCAAACCCAAAAAACCCTTAACCAGGCAATCCAAGAAGATGCAAGAGTATAATATTGAGCTGGGGAAAATAGAAGAAATATCTGTTGTTCAAGAAGAGTCAATTGACATTCGTGTCCAAGGCCTGAAGGTGACAAAAGCATAGTTCCTGCCACTCAAACAGAAAAAGCCAATTATGAGGTATGGAAGAAAGGTTAAAAGCTGCCAATAATGAAATTGCGAGACTAAGAGTGAGAGCAAGAGAGAATACTACTGAAACGACAAATCTCAAAAGGATGAAGGCTCTCTGGGAAGCTAAAAGGGTGTCTAAACCATAAATAGTAAACAGTAAAACTCAATTTTTTACCTGGATTGTTCCTACAATCAGAGCATCCATATTTGTAAGGAAGATTAATGCTCAGCTGAGAGCTACAAACCAGAGATTGAAAAGGAAAATTGAAGACCTAGAAATACAACTAACCAAATCTGGAAAAAGGTCTACAACAATAATGAAACAGGGTGTTGAAAAGGGGTAGTGAAGGAGATATATTAAAACAGTTTTGGCACATAAAAAGAGTTTTGGCATATAAAAGGAAGAACAACTATGAAGAAGAACATCTATAAGGGTAAGTGATTTTGATTTTTGGCTGATCATATCAATCTTCATGGAATTTTGAAAAACTCCCAAACTACAGATTTTTGAAGGCCGTATTGAAAAAGAGCATAAACATCAGGTTCGTGGTGCACTACGAAACTACTAAAGAAGATCATGTAGCACTTATGGATACTTTCCAGAGGTAAGGTTGGATTAGTTTCAAATTTTGAGGTTGCTACTAGACATGGGATCATGTATGAAGTCTCAGATGGTAGTGGTGTAGATAGCAAAGCTTCAAGGAGTATTTCATAAGTAATATGAAGGATGTGCTACAAAAATAGATTATTTTCGTAGCACAGTCATGTTTCATCCTTTACACCATATGCTCGAGTTTCCTTTTTGCACAAGTGGAAAATGAAATGTTAATGGGTTATTAGTGCATGCCACATGTATACCAGCAAAACTACTTGAAGATAAGTAGAACGGATTAAGGGCCTTAAAAGGAGGAACTCTATCTCCTAGTTATCAGGACAGTTAGGTCATGACTCAACAGGTTTTGTAACAACACTGAGGACATCATCAAGCTCGAAGACATGGGTGGGCAGTTGATTGAAGAATGTATTGAAGACCCAGATAAGGTTATTGAAAGCATGTTTTAGGAGTTTTACTCTTATTTTTATTAGGACTCTTAAAGACAGCTAGTTGTCAAGTTGTAATTAAGTAGTTTGTTTTGTGAATGGAGAGGTGTCTAAGTTAGGAATTCAAATTCCTCTAAAGGTGGATCACGGTATCCAAGGATGTAAAACTCTATATAAAGCTTGAGAATTAAATTCCTCAGGGTTGGTAATTTCATTAGCAAAAGAAAGTTGTGTTATTGTAAGAAAATGTGGTTTTCATACTTAATATAGAGATCAGTTTGACTACCCAATATTCACAAGGAGTTTATGTGTTTGATGTTCTGATAGCCTTTTTCAATTACTTATTTGCAGTGGTATGAGCTTGTGATACTTAGAATTCATTGGAAAATTCTCTAACTTCATTCACATGCTTGTAAACCATATTGTTTCATTGTGTTACTATTTTATTTATAAACCTAAACTCTAAGTGCCTTGACTTCCATGTTTTGCTGATCATGTTGTTTTGTTGAAGATCATCCTAACTCCATATCCCAATAGATGTTTGCTAATCTTTGATTCAACTAGTCAACCAGTTATGCATTTGTCCATTTTGTTCTTAGAGTTAGCCATCTAATCATTAATCAAAAATCTTAAACCTATTGAGAGAACCCTCTCAGGTTGAGGAGACTAAGCCTCAAACAAAAGATTGGTTTGAAAGAGTTACTCAGAGTCTACTTGATCAACAGCCTATCAAGGTCAAATTTTGTGATAACATTTTGGTGTGTCTGCTGGGAGCCTGAAGATTACTCATTCCCAAAATCAAGAAGCTAAACTTTTGAAGGTAGGATGAGCTCAAAAAGTTTCTCGAGGCTGCAATTTACCTTGGCGACTCCATATATTTTCAAAGTTTTAAAGGTGGCTTCGAGAAGGAGATACACATGGAGAAATCCTGATCCCAATCCACCTACCATTGGAGACAATCCAAACACTGCTTCAAGAGTCAGTCAAAGATTCTTAGAAATATGAGGTACTCCATCTTATTCAAAATCTTAGCTCTATAAATTCTCAAGAAGTCCCGAAGACAACAAAGTTGATGATAAAATTCATGAAGTGTTGTTTAGATTAGAAGGAAGAGGAACTCATTGGTATTATCTTAGACCTGCAAAAGAGAGGAATTGACACCTCAGCCCTAGTATTACAAGAAGACAAAGAAGAGTTTTGGGAAGTTGTTACCTCTATGCTATTGTTAGAAAAGGAAGCTTTAGATAAATTGAAATAACTTGACCCTTTTGAAGTCTTGCTAAAATCTAAAGCTAGTTTACGTCTTCCAAATTGGAGTTCATTTTTTAGTGGTTTACAGAAGCCATGTAGTCCTCCTCATATCAGTTCCTTATCTTTTGCCATTCCTAGTGGCTTACAGAAACCAAGCAGTCCTCCTCACATTAGCTCTTCATCTTTTGTTCCTGTTATTCCTACAACTATTGTTCCTCCTTTAGTCATGGCTACACCTGTTATGTATGGTCCACTTGTGCTCCCTACTATTTTTAATGACCTAACTAGTAAATATGTTGCTAGGATCCCTACCTGGGGTAGCGATGAAGAAATTAGAGCAGAGGAACATGTAGACAGATTTAATGATTTTGTTAACAGAGAAGAAGTCGAGGATGAGGATGTGAAATTAAGACTTTTTGCACAAAGCTCCATTGGTGAAGTTAGAAAATGGTTTAAAGCTCTTACACCAGGAAGCACTCAAAATTAGTTAGAGTTTGAAGATAAATTTCTAAGGAAATGGGGAAACATAACTAATCCAGTTCAAGCACTTACTAAATATAACAACCTTAGAAGAGCATCTGATGAAATTGTTCAAAATTTTTCAAAACAATTCAATAAAGTGTTTAACTCAATTCCAGCTCGTTTGAAACCTCTAGAAGCCCTAGCACAAATGAGATATGTTGAAGCATTTGATTATGACTTTTATCTCTTGTTTAGAGAAAGAGAATCTCCTACACTTGCTGAAATGTAGAATGATGCAGTAAAGGTAGAGGTAAACATGATAGTTGCCAAAAAGTCAAAAATGGGAAAAACTAAATTGAAAGAAGAAGAGCAACCTTCTTCTTCAACTCCTGAAGATAAATTAGACTCAGTGATGAAAACCATGGAGAAGTTGATGGATAGGTTAGCTCTTGGAAACACCTTTGCGCCTCCTATGCAACGTCAACCTCAATTTAGAAACCCTCAATTTAGGAGACCTCAAAACCAATAAAAACCAAGAGAAAATAGAAATCAACAACCTGATCCTCCAGTGAGACCTGCTTTTCAGTAGAATTTGGTTGATGAAGAAGATGATCCTAAAATTCCTAAAGAATCTATCCATTGTCTTGATGAAGAGATGCCAGGAATTTTCTTGGCTAAAGAAGAGCATGATGAGTAAAATTTAGTTAATCAAGGGGAAGAATCTTCAGAATATCTTGAAGGGTATCAACATGCTATCTTTGAAATGCAAAAACAATACAACCTTAGAAACATAAATGTGCCGATTATTGCAAACAAAGCATAGCCTAAGAAAGATGCTTCAAAGGTTATTGAAGCCAAAAACGATACCCCAAAGGTTGCTGAAGGTAAGAAAGATTCTCCACTTGGTAGAAAAGACACTCAACTTCCTCCTCCTATCAAAGAAGCTGAAAAGTTTGTTTCTGTTTTCAACCTTGAGAATGAAATTTCAAAGATTAAAATATCAGTCCTTTTTAGTGAGATTCTCAAGGTAAATCAATATAGAAGCAAGATTGTTGAGATGTTGAATTCACAACCAGGAGCTGTCGATATTCTGAATGTCCAAGAAGATAATCCTACTATATATTTGGGCCCAAGGTTAGAAGATGATCAAAATGAAGAGTGTCCTCCTTTCTATGTAAGCATTAGTATTCATGATATGACTGTTGAAAAGTGTGCAACAAGAAATGCTTGTTGAGAATGCAACAAGATGATGGAGCTTAGTGGAAAGGAGTCGCCTTCACTAAGTGGGCCTGCAGGCTATTTTTGGCGCAAGTCTATTTTTAGACTATGTCAATTTTTAGACATATGGATCATGTCTATGGATTGCAGGTTGCTGTTTATGGATGATTGATCAAGTTGGGAAAAATAGATGGACTTCTATTTTTGATGAAAGTGTGAGTGATCAAGTCTATTTTTAGACTGGCTGTCAAAAATAGAAAAGTCAAATATTATTATCTCACAATAATATTTGGACTATAAACTTAATCTTATTCTCTTGGAGCACTTCAGTTCGAGCTACGGATGTGGCACATGCAATTGCATGAAGGAAATACGTGGTTCTTATGGGTTAGTTGAATATTTGCATGCATGACTTCAGTAGAACTCAAGTGAGTTGAGTTTAGTGGACTGGAGGTGCAGTTGATGGAGTTGTGTTCAGTTTAGCTTTGTTAAACTGGTTGTATTTAGTCTAACTGGCGAATAGACTAGAGATGAGTTGGGTGAATTAGTTATTAGTTAATTCACAAGTTATTAACTCATAATACAACTAATGAATACATCAGTTAACTCAGTTGCATGTCAGTGCATGTTCAGTTCAGCAGGGACAGGTGGTAGAGAATCAGATTGCTATCAGTTGTGACTATAGT
>APFE030007024.1:177457-190384 GCA_000404065.3 Pinus taeda | reverse complement strand
TGTTCTCATGTGATTTAGCCAAGGAAAGACGTGGATGCCTTGGAATTATCACCGGTTCTTGTGCAGGTATTGAGCAGCGGAGGCAAGCAAGCAGCGGAAGAGATCTGAGCCAGTGATTGATTCAGATCTGAGCTATATTGTGTGTAACAAGTGGAGCTGGGACTGGATTGCTTGTGATAAGCATTGTAATTTGTAATGTTACATGACTCAATCATTAATATACAGATAGTTGGGGTTTTTAGCGAGATGCTTTCCCCGGGATACATACTGTGTTAATGTGTGAATGCTCTTGATGTTTTATTGTTATTGATACTGCTATATTGATGATCAACGTAGAGGAGCTTATGTATTGTGTATGTTTTCCGTAATAGTACATGATCAGGATAATCTCTGTTGAATATGTGTTAAATTATTCAAAATTTCTGCAATGACTTTACATAATGCTATGTTGGATTTAGGGGCTTCTCATAATCTCATGCCCAAAGTAATTATGGAAACGTTAGGGTTACAGGTAACAAGACCATATAAGGATTTGTTTTCTTTTGACTTAAAAAGAGTTCAATGTATTTGTTTAATCAAAGATGTTGTTGTTGGTCTAACACAAATCCTAGCAAAGACAATTGTTATGGACATTGTTGTGGCTGATATTCCACCAAAGTTTGGGATGTTGCTATCAAGATTAGGGGTAGCAAAAATTAAAGGCACAATGCAGATGGACCTTACTTATGCCACCATTCCTCTTTTTGGTGAACAAATGAGATTGTATCGGAAGACTAGAATGGCTTATATGGTAAGTAGAAAAGATAAACCTCAAAATTTTCCTATTTATTCATTTCATATTGAACTTGGATCTACCATTCTTTTTAATGAGTCAGTTGATAGTAGTTTGAAAGAAATGAAAGCAGAAAATCAGCACTCAAAAAATCAGCAAGAAAATGACAAAGAGATGAAGGGATGGTGGTCATTATACTTTGATGAATCAATAGGAAAAGAAGGGGCAGGAGCAAGAGTTTGGATCACAAGTCCAAGCGATGAGAGTAAGTTTTACTCTTAGAAACTAAATTTTGATTTCACAAATAACATGGCTGAATATGAATCTTTGATTTTGGGTCTAGATGTTTTGATAAGAATGAAGGCTCATAATATTTATGTTTTTGGAGATTTTGAATTGGTCATTAGACAAGTTGAGGGTGTCTATCAAACAAAGGATGTAAGAATGAGAGCATACAAAAATCTAGTTTTAGACATGTTGGAGAATTTTCAAGCCTATTCTTTCATTGTCAAAACTAGAGACCAAAATTCCATTGCTGATTCTATTGTTGTTTTGGCAAGTCTTTTTGTCATTCCTATTCATCTTTTGAGAAATATGAGATTGAAGTTCGTCGTAGACCAGCTATACCAGATAATATAACCAATTGGAAAGTTTTTGAAGATGATCAACAGGTAAAGAATTTTATTGAGATGAAAGAAGAATTTGAAAGTACTCAAGTAGATCAGCAAAACATGCTTGTTGAGTCAAAAGAAAATGCTGAAGTCTTGCAATTGAAGAATAATTCAATACCAAAGGGTCTTATTCCTCTTGAGAAGCTTTTTGATCAGAATGATGTGTTCAAATCACCAAAGATACAAGCTGATGAAGAGGAAGTAGAAAGTTGTAATTTGGGTACATCGACTTTGCCTAAAATGATCAAAATTTCAAAGTTTCTTTTAGTTGATATGAAATTCAAATATATTGAGATGATGAAGAGATTTGTTGATGTTTTTGCTTGGAGTTATGCTGACTTAAAATAGTATGATCCTTCCATTATTCAACATACTATTCCTATTAAAGAAAATGAGAAACCATTCAAACAGAAGTTGAGAAGAATTAATCCCCTTCTCATGCCATTGATTGAAAAGGAGATTAAGAAGCTTTTTGATGCTAAAATCATTGTCCCAATCAGACTCTCAAATTGGCTTGAAAATTTGGTTCCGGTTAGAAAGAAGAGTGGAGAAATCAAAATTTTTATTGATTTCAGGAATTTGAATAAGACTTCATCAAAGGACAACTATCCTCTTCCTAAGATGGATTCAATTCTGAAAAATATTGTTGGTTCACAAAGAATTTCTATGCTTGATGGCTTTTCAGGGTACAATCAGATTCTTGTGCATCTAGATGATCAGGAGAAAACAACCTTCACAACACCATGGGGCACATTCATGTATGCCAAGATGCCTTTGGTCTCATGAATGCGGGAGCTACTTTTCAAAGAGCAATGGACATTGTTTTTCTAAAGAAAAGGATAAGACAATGGTTGTTTATCTTGATGAAATAATAGTCTTTTCAAAGAAAGAAGAATATCGCATGAAGCACCTAGAAAAAATTTCGCTGAAATGTAGAAGGTTTGGTATCTCTCTTAATCCTACTAAAAGCATATTTACTTTAACTATAGACAAATTACTTGGTCATATTATTTATGAAGATGGAATTAGGATTGATCCTAACAGAGTTAATGCCATTCAAAAGGTAGATTTGCCAAGAAGTAGGAAAGAAATTCAATCATTTCTTGGGAAAGTGAATTTTGTTAGGCGCTTCATTCCTAACTTTGTTGAGGTTGTCATAGATATAGCAAGGATATTAAAGAAAGGAGTTGATATTAAATGGATAGACGAGGCAAAGAATTCTTTTGAGAAAATTAAGAAGGCACTCACACAAGCACCAGTACTCATCAGTCCAGATTTCTCAAAATAATTTCTAGTTTTTACATTTGCTTCCAAAAATACAATTGCTGGAGTTTTGCTTCAAAAGGAAAAGCAAGGTACTAAAAAAACTATCTCTTTCTTTTGTAGAACATTAGCCAATGTTGAGCTGAAGTATAATGTTATAGAAAAACATGCTTATGCTTTGGTAAAAGCTATTAAAGACTTCAGAATTTACATTCTACATTCTCACATTGTAGCATATGTTCCAAGTACTGTGGTGAAAGATATTCTAACTCAGGCAGATCCTAATGGCAAAAGGGGAAAATGGATCACAAAATTGTTGGAATGTGATATAGACATCATACCAACCAAATTGGTGAAGGGGAAGGGTTGGCAAAGTTAATGACACAGTCAAACTTGGATTGTCTTGACATAAATCTGAATGCAGAAATATCAAAAAGTTTCTGATGATAAGGAAGAATTGGTTCCAATTGATGAGAAATATCTTGTTTCAGATTGGTACAAAGATGTGGTATTTGTTTTACAACATCACAAAGCTCCTGTTGATCTAACAAAATCCAAAGCAAGGTTTGTTAAGCTGAAATCTTTGAGATATTTTATATTTGACAAAAATCTGTTTTAGAAAGATACAGGAGGAATTTTGCTGAATTGTTTACTTGAAGAAGAGGCTGAAAAGGTCATTGAAGAATTCCATAACGGTGATTGCGAAGGACACCATTATTGGAAGGCTACAACAAATAATATTCTAAGAGTGGGATATTTTTGGCCAACAATGTTTAAAGACATCTACAAAAGAGTTGCTGCATGTCATGAATGCCAAATTTTTTAAGGAAGAAGAAAACTTGTACCTCTACCTTTGGTTCCTATCTATGTGGAAGAACCTTTCCAGCAGTGGGGGTTAGACTTTATTGGAGAAATACATCCATCATCATTAGGACAACATCATTGGATTGCCACAACAACAGACTACTTCAACAAAAGGATAGAGGCGATCCTAACAAGGCAATCTAATAATTCTATAATTATTTCTTTTCTAGAGAATAATATATTGTCTCGATTTGGCTACCCCGTGAAGATTATAACAGATAATGCTCAAGCTTTCAAGTCTATGAAAATGATTAATTTTTGTCATCAATATCACATCACTCATGGACACTCTACAACATACCATCAGCAAGAAAATGGTCTTGCTGAATCATTAAACAAGAGTATTGTAAGAATCATCAAAATGTATTGCAGGAGAACAAGAAAGCTTGGCACTTAAAGCTGAAGTACGCCTTATGGGCTGACAAGATGTGTACAAAGAGATCAATTGGGACTTCACCATATGAATTAGTTTATGGTGCTGAAGTTGTTTTTCCAACATCACAGAGCGTACCAGGCATGAAACTAATTCAAGGACTTGAAGAAGAACCAAATTCCATACAGAGAAGGATAAACTAGCTGATAACTTTGTAGGAAAAGAGGAATGAAGTCTACGACAACCATCAACATGCTCAAAATAGAATTAAAAATACATTTGTCAGGAAGATTAAAGAAGACAGTTTCCAAATACAAGACAAAGCACTGAAATGGGAGGCCAAAATTGAGGAAAAGGGCAAGCATGGTAAGTTTGAGAATTTATGGAAGGGTCCTTTTAAGATTTCTAGTTTTCATGGGAACAACACTTATATATTGCAGGAAATTGATGGAGGATCATATGTTGGAGGGCCTGCCAATGGCAGGTTCCTAAAGCATTATACTTGCTGAAGTTTCATCAACCACTCATGACATTGTATATATTCCATATTTGTCAGTTTTTATTGCTAATAAGGACAAGCTGAAACAAAGAGATCAAGCCTGTCTCGAAGGCCCAACAGTTTGAAGAAGATGCTTGTCAAGTCAAATAAAAGTATTTTGTTTTACCAAAAAATGAATAGCATTGAATCTACGAGTTCTTAGTGTGCCATAGGGGTGCACTATCCCAAGTGGAACCACTGTTATCACCAAAACAAGGGTTTACATTGTTCCTAGTCATGGTCTTCGATAAGTGTCAAGTCACCCTATGTTTTAATGGGTAGGTGATAGGTTAGGAGTCTTTTTGTCTTTGAGGTTTCTGCGAGTCTCATGTTCGTGTAGATTTTCTTCCGGATCCATCGCATTTAATTTCTTTTTAAATCGATGTTTCGAACCAGCAATGGTGGTTCATCCTCAAGATGTGAAAGAATTAATTGAAAGACTGGTCTTATTTGTCAAATATATATAGAGATGCATGAGATGCTTAGCCGACAGATCTTTAAATTATTTTTTAATTGTTCTATTTAATTGTATTATTGTTTAATTTTATTAGTACTAATTATTTCATGTTTTAATTCTATCTATTTTAATTATATTTGCTTTAATTAATTTTTAGTATATTATTATTAAACTAATTGTTTTTCTAATTATTATAATTTTAATTAATTTTAATAAAATTAAAATAACATATTCATGTATCAATTAATTAATTAAAATTAAATATGTAATTACATATCATTTTTAATTAAAATTAAATGTGTATATTATTTTAATTAATTTATTAATTAATATATTATATATATATATATATATATATATTATATATATTATATTATAATATATATATATATATATAAATGTTATCTAATATTTATTTAATTCCTATTTAATTAATTACAATTTAATTGTTTTTTTTAAATTGTCTTAGGATGTGTTGTCAAAAATTCTAATGAATTATTATTTAATTATTTAATTTTAATTATTTTAAATTAATTTCAAAACATATCCATTCTAGTTATGTTAATTATTCTTTAGTTAATTCATTATTTTGATTTTAATTAATTTATTAATTAAAATTAAAATACATGTCTGTTATTTATAATACCCTTAGTTATTATGTTTGATGAATTATTATTTAATTAATTTTAATCCTAACCAATTATAAATTAAAAGTATTTTAATTCTAATTAATTTATTATTTGAAATTAAAATACATATCCATGTTCCCCGACTGCGGGTGATTAATAAGGGGGACAGTACATTGGCGGCATTCCCACTGGGCAAGTGGCAGCCCAGACCCGCCACTTGTAAGGATGAACGGTGGGCCGGCCATCCCCGTAAGGTTAAATTGAATGCCGCTCTTAATTCTCTCCTACAACTCGTCATCTGCAGCATTATGGATCTCCCACGATTCGTCTCTCCGGCATTTGGGTTGCAGACCGTCTGTTGTGTTATGATTATTGCTTGGGGTGCCACTATGTGGTATTATAAGAGCCAGCCTCCGCTGGCTATGTCTTATTTGACGTCTCAGCTTCGGCTGCATTGTTTGTTTTGGTCACTGCTGGTTCTCGGGTCATGGCAGTGGTCTCAGGGGATTAGGCCTTGGCCCTCAGCACAGAAGGCCTTGGTCTCTTCCTTTGGGAGCAGTATCCTCCATCACAAGGTCACCAGCTCTGGCTCTCCTGTCTGCAATAATCGCTATCTGAGTGTCATCCCCGCGCCCCGCGTTGCTTCTGTTGACATCCCTTGTTGGCTCTCTGTGCCCGTTCTCACCTCGCCCCTCTATGCTTCAAAGGCCTCGACTCTGTGGCTCTTTGTGCCTATGTTAGACAGTGAGCCTCTGCTCACAGTTCCTCGGCTCTCTGTGCCTCTTGGCTCATGGAGAGTCCGCTCTCTGTGCATTCCCTGCTCCAGCGTCATCCCTCATGAAATTTCAAAATGCCGCGGGAACGGCTCCGTCTCATTAGCAAAAGGGGCGGGTCTCAGGGAGGCTCCAGAGGGAGGGATATCCATCAACACTCCTCTCACACCACGGAATCCTCCTCCGAAGAAATCGTCTCCCATGGTGCAAGATGAGGCCGAGGAAGAGGCAGAGGGCGGGCTCGTGCAGCGGCCTGTTCGCACAACTCTCATCCCTCAACCCGCTTTCACATCCCCTGTTCTCTGGACAAATCCACCTATATTGTGTTCGTTAAGATTGAAAAGTGCGATAACGGAGCTCCTCCCGAAGCCTCTGCGGAGCGTAGGCAACCTTCTCATGTTCATTGTCAAAGAATTCATCCAGCAGAGGCCCCTGGTGCGGTTGCGGGTCCAAGCGAGCCAGTTAAAGACGATGCTCCATATACAGACTCGAGCGCGTCAGACCAGTATGGATGCAGGATTGTCGAGGAGAAATCTTCTACATCTGTGGACGTATGAGCTAGCCTCCACATCGTTTTGGTCCAGCCAAGGCCCAAGGTGGTCGCTTCTGTTGCTCTATGATGTATGTTCGATGATTTCAGTTCACCGCCTACTTTGTTTGGTAGTTTTTGATAAGCTTATGATATGGCTTAGCTCTGTTCAGGTCGAAGTCGGTTTCCAATTCCGACCATGCTTACTGTTCTATCTCTGTTTGTATAACTCTCTGGGTAAATTTTGGGATAGTTGGGATTAGTCTGTGTCAAATTGTCTGTCTTTTAGTTATCAAGAGTTTGTTGGACAAGTCAGATTCAAAGGGAAGTTTCACCCTCCAATGTAAAAGTCCTGCTATATCCATATCTTAGTATGGAGAGTTTTTGAGGACAACCTCGATGTAATCTTTTTTTATAACAATAGGAGTAGACCAATTTACAAAAAAATAAATACATATCCATGTTAATTTATTAATTAAAATTAAATATGTATATGTTTTTCCGGAGAAAAAAGACGTAACTTTTTATTAAGAGAGTAAAAAGTTACATATTCCAGTTTTCAAAACGAACCACCAGAGGGTGGATCCATATACTGAGTGATTCTTCCCAATAACATAGAGCTAGGAAAAACAGAGTATGAGAGGGACCCGAGGTCATCCTCCAAATATCAGAAAAACAGTAAAGGAAAAACGCAGACAGTGAAACAAATCTGCCACTGATACCATAAACGGATCTTCCAATCCTGAGCACAGGATCCATGAGTATACATCTTTTAATCCCATCATAAAAATAACGACACAGTTGCCTCCTTCGGAGAAGGAAAAACAGCCACGAGAAAAAACATGTTACTGATATATATGGCCCCGCCATAAAGGATGATATAAAAGACAGCTACAGCAACCTGTAAGGAGATATATATTGACGCCGTCGGGGGGCAATTTAAGAGCCCGGATTTATGAAAAACTGAAAGTGTTGTAGCTGGAGTCGAAGAGAAAAGAGACTTCAAAAAGGTGGATCGAAGGGAGGCAGCAATGTTGTAATACTCTGCCCCTGATGAATTTCTTCTCAGGACCAATTCCCCATATCTTGTTGTAGGCCAGATTTAGAAAGCTGGTCTGCTGATGAATTATGTTCCCTGTAAATATGACAGATAGAAACACTGTTAAAATGAGATTTTAGAGATGTAATATCATCAAGGAGAGTCTTCAAAATCTGATTTTGACACATAGATTTGCCATTGACCCATTTAACAACATTCATGGAGTCTCTGAAAATTTGTATGGTCAGGATGTTCTTTTTTAATGCCCAGCACATGAGGAGACGAAGAGCAGTCATTTCAGCATAGTTATTTGTCCCTTGACCCAGACCCACAGAAGCTTTGAAGAAATGATCATGATTAATATGAATACAGATTCCAGCGCCTGCTTTGTTTTCTTGTGATGCCCCGTCGAAAAAAGCCCAAGGGATGCCCTCAACGTCTGGAGGATTGTTTCTGTTTTGTACTTTTTTAGGTTCAGGCGGAGGAATGGAAGAGTAAATAGCAGCACAATTTGATGCAATAGATGAAATGGATATATCCTGGTCTTGAAATATACTTTTGTTCCTGGCGAGCCATATACCCCAGAAAAAGATGGGCGGAAGATTTCTGAGATTTCCATCAGGATGATTATTCCACCAGTTTTTCCAGGCTTCTTCAATAGGAGCAGCCTCCCATTTTTCTTTTAGTTTTAGCAGATCTGTTATCTCCCTCCATAATTGTATTGCAAATGTGCAAGAATTGAAGAGATGGTTTATGGATTCCTCATTTTGCTTACAGAGGGTGCATCTCCCTGGTCCTATAAGGTATCTGATCTGAAGAATATCCCATGTTGGGACCTTTCTTCTTAATATACACCAAAGAAAGATCCGAGCTTTCATAGGACATTTAAGTTTCCAAATATGTATATGTATTTTAATTAATTATTAATTAAAATTAAAATATATATGTAAATAATTATATTTTTAATACATATATTTATTTATTCATTATCTTAATTAATTATTAATTTATTAATTGTTATGATTCTAATTGTTTTTGTTTTAATTTTTAATTTGTTTTAGGAGGCATTGTCCTATTATAATTGTGTTAATTAACCCTTTAGTCATTCTTGTTATTATCGTTTTGCTTCATTGTAATTTTTTTTACTATGTTTATATCCTAATTTTATTACTTTTAATTATATGTTTTGATAGTTTATTAAGGCTTCCTATATATTGTCCTAGGTTGCGGATTTATTATGGTTAAGATATTTTCAATTGATGTTTATTGTTAAATTATATTTTAATATGGACATAGTGTGTTAATTTAGTTAGAATGGATTAGATTTTTAGGTTAATTGGAGGAGGATTATAGTGGGTAGAGGTAGATATGGATGATAGGATTGGAATCCAGTTTTCGCCTATGGTCTATCCATCGTCTCTATTGAGGTTATTAGGGTGTTTGATAATTTCTATGGCTTCTCTGAATTTCCTTATGAAGTAGTGATCACTTCTAGCTAAGATTCGGGTATCCTCTATGCATATTTGGTGCTTAGTTTCTTTATAATGTTCAGCAAGAGCACAGGATTATGTTTAATGTTAGTTGAGTGTTCTTGGATTCTTGTGCTAAAGGATCTCCTAGTCTCACCTACATAGGGTTTTCTGCATGAGCGAGGAATTAAGTAAACACCTTTATGGTATTTAGGATCAATTTTGTCTTTAACTGGATTAAGGTAGTTGCGGATAGTGTTTAGGGGTTTGAAGGTGATTAGGATTCCATTATTTTTCAGGATGTGGGAAATTTTGTCTGTAGTCCCTAGTATGTAAGGGAGGTTGACTTTTCCATTTATATTATCAAAGTTTTTATTTTTGTTCGGACGAGTGTTAGCCCTATTTATGGCTTTGATCGCTTGATGTTTCTTGTATTCGTTTTTTAGGAAAACTTCAGTAAGGTGTTCTATTTCTTTTTCTAGGTGCTCCTTGTCAGAGATTCTGAGGGCTCTAGTTGCTAATTGTTGAGGACTTCTAGTTTTTGGGTAGGGTGATGATGTGAGGAGGCATGTAAATATTGTTTAGTGTGAGTCTTTTTCCTATATACCTGGTGAGATATATAGCCATCAGCATTCCTAGTGATGAGGATTATCAAGGAAGGGGAGGCTTTTGTTGATCTCAACTTCCATAGTGAATTTTATGGAAGGGGATAGACTATTTAGGTGTTGTTTGATGGTTTCTAGGGTTTCCCTTCCATGAGGCCATATGATGAATGCGTCATCCACATATCTTTTCCATCGTTTAAGTTTTAGGGGTGCAGTCATAAGGGCCTTGTTTTCAAAGTCCTCCATAAATAAATTACCAATAATAGGGGATAGGGGCAACCCCATGGCAACTCCATATGTCTGTTCATAAATATCTTCCATGAAGCTAAAAAAGGTTCACCTAAGGCAAATTTCTATGAGCTTAGATGTGTTTGGATCTATTAGTTTGCAGACGACCTCCATAGCATCATTGATGGGGATATTGGTGTATAGTGTTGGCCGGATAAATCGTTCTTGCAGACAAGACCGATCTCCCTAGTATCGAATGATATCTAGCAACAAAGAGCACAAGAAAATATACTTTTCTCTAAACATGTTTCAATTCATAAATGAACAGTAAGAGGTGTAACATACCCTACCTCGTTCCAATGCTTGTTTGTAGCAGTTTTATCCCAACAGCTTCAAGCAGTTCTTTTTTAATAACCTGCATACACAAAAAAACACACATCAAATCATACTTGCATATAATAAAAACATGTTCATTATGAAGATAAAAGAGCTCATAAAATAAACCATTAGAGACAGTTCATTGAGAAAAACAAACTTGATTGTATTAACTTTAAGAATAAAAGAACCTTGCAACCTTTGCCTTGATGTTGTACAAGTTCTTTCTAGGGTCCAGCAGGAGTCTCCTCTACTTTGACAAGCCTCACTCACTTCCCAAATGACATGAAAGGTATGTGATCTCTCCTCTCACAAGCTCAAAAAGGAAGTCTAATTTCCAGCAGCATTAACCCTCAAGAATCTTCAGCTTTCAACCTCCCCTACAACCAGCCCAATGCATGAATTTATAGTGCAAATGGAGGAAGTTGCGGGTCCACCATTGAAGGGATAAGTTCCTCCTTCAATGGGATAAGCACCTCCTATCATGGAGTTAGCTCCCTTAGTTATGGAATGGATGAACCAAGGTGGAGCGTACTTGCCAATGCAATATTCCTTCTAGAAGTGTCTAGAAGTGACCCAAGATGAGTTTTTAAGAATGAACTCATGCCTTTTAACTTTTACAGGGGTTCGCACCCATTACTCAACAGACAGAGCGGTCAGGTTCGCAGGAAACATGACCATTGGGTGCGGCACCGCAGGAAATGCTAGGAGAAAATGCGGAACTAGGATTTGAGATATTTTTAAGGTCTTTCTCCCATTCTCAAGGCTTGACATGAAGAGATGAGGCTCAAGACTTGCAAAGGAGGTATGTATGAGTGTTGATGGACTCACACAAACAGTAGAAAGTCATGGTGACAATTTTTTGTGTAATAGATTGCCCCCTAAAGTGAAAAGTTTGTAGTAGATGAGGGTGGTTTTTTGATCATCTAAGAAGAGTGAAGGACTTTATCCTTTCAAGGATCTTCCTGTGGATACCCCAGTCGAAACCTATAAAAACATTCAACACAAAATATATGTATATATATATATATGTGTGTGTGTGTGTGTGTGTGTGAAAATATCATCGCTGAGGTAGGCATTCCCATGCTTAGACCAAAATTGACTAAGAACTATCTAAAACTTCTCTGATACAGGAATGATTTTGTATTACACCACAAGTAGGAACATATGGACACAGTATGGGTGCAACCATCTATTTATGAATAGTCCACTATATAATGATAAAAAAATTCCTCACAACCTGGATGGTGGAAACTAGATCCAGGGTCTTCATTTCTACTTCCCGAACTAGTACGATTCTATCCATTTGAATGAATGTGTCAAAGTCGAACATGGTAGAAACCACTTGATTACTAGTCAATGATGTAAATTGTTAACAAGTGTGAGAGGAACCACCAGTAATGTCAATGCCCCTCAAAGTACTCAGTACAATCCATGAAATGTGAATGAATGAGTCGATGTTGAACACGTCACAGCTGTTAGTGCTTGAAATCTCACCTAAGGCTGAAAAAGGCAAACCTCAAGGCAACATCAAACCATTTAGCCTCGTAGTTAGCCCTACGGGGCAGGAGAAGGCTCTCTCCGGTCAATCTTAGTAAAATATTCAATGGATGAGATGACCAATAGGGTAACACTGATTTTAGGCTAGTAAACTGATCAAAAGGGTTGATTTGGGGTTTTTATGGTTTTTGGTGGCAAATTGGGGGGATGGCAATTTTGGGTACGGGGATTGGACACAGTTTCTGCAGGGGGTTCTTTGGGGCGAGGTAGGAGACAGTATTGATGCCTTTGATTGAAGTGGATGATTAGGAATGATGGGTGAGGAGTTAAGGAGAGAAAACAATAACTTTGAATTCTCCTTAAACAGTAGAAAACATTGAAATTAAACAAACTTAAAAGCAGAGCATGACAGTCATGAATTCTTACTTTAACACTTCGTTTGCTTAATGTGCAAAAGGAAAAGAAAGGAAATGATTCACATAACACACTTACAGGTACATAGAGAAACACACCATCAATACATGTAACCACAAGAATCCCAAAAAGGACTGCAACACCCTGGTCTTCCTTAGCCAAAAATTGCAGAGATACAGTGAAATAATACAATGATAGCTTCTCCCTCAAGAGTCCAACCTTCCAACCTTTGAAAATGACTAGGAAAATACATAATATAGGAAATCTAACTCCTTTCCTTGCCTCTATGGGTCGAGCTCACTATCCTAGGGGCTTTTTCAACCACTTCTAAACTAAGCACTGAAAACTAGGCAGTCAAAACAACTTGCCTCTATAAACTAGGAAACCAATTCATTCATTTAATTTTCACCTATTTCATGAATGAATCT
>APFE030007024.1:144962-176245 GCA_000404065.3 Pinus taeda | reverse complement strand
TTTGCTGATGATTTGACCGTCCAAGAGAAATTGCCTTCAAAACCCTAGGAGAGGGAAATGACCTTACCTAGGCGCAACTGAAGCATGAACAAGGTGTAAAATGACTCATTAGACACCGAGATGATAATGAAAACCCTATGAATGATGATAGACTCAGCTGAATAGTGACATAAATTTTCATTTGGGAAACTTTGAAAAGAGTGAGAGCAAACCCTAGACCTAATGCCTAGTGACCAAATTTTGCTTGAAGACTCACTGAAATGACAAACTTTGACCTTGACACTTCAAAATCACTTTGTAAGAGCATATTTGATCACTGGAGGAAGGCTGGAAAGAATGAAACTAACAACAGGATCCTTTGATTGAAGGTCAATGATGCAACCTATCGTCAAAGGCGAGAAACCTGCCATTGAGGCATGCAGATTCCAAGGTACTGTCGATTTCTAGACCATATTTCTAGATAATGAGTTGGAGTCGATAGAAAGCGATCCATCATAGGAAAGCCCATAACACGAAATCATAGATCAAGTCTGAAGAAATATATTTGGCAATTACTAACTCAGGGATGGTCAATGATGGATGACAGATATTTTGTAGGTGAATGGTTTATTTGCACAGACCTCTTGAACACATAACGACACTACAGATGGCTTGGTGACAGTTGACCCAAAGCTAATACCCGAAAACCGGTTGAAGACTTTCAATGTGGCTTGATTAACTGTTAGGTAAAGGATTTCCCAACCCAGGTGGATAAAAGTGTCGTGTTCAAGAGTGATGGAAAGTTTTTCAATCACAAAGTATGACAAACAGGTTCATTTTTCTCTCTTTTCCCCCACCATTTCTGGCAAGTACCTCTTTATTTTTGACAAGATTGAGGAGGATAACATTTTCTTGGTTATAATGTCATCCTTCGGATGAGTCCAACTTAGTTTAGATTCAAACCCTAAGAAGGAGTGGTCCATTCCTATTTGTAATTGAACAGGTCCTTTACTGTGAAATTTTAACGAATCTAGTATAGGAGAAACTCAACGTTTTTCAATTTTAGGGAGTCAGAATAAAAACTTAAGAAAAATCCATGGTTGTCCTTTTTCGTAAATTTGTGTCTCCCAAGCCTGAAAAGGTATAAAATAATACTTGAGAGAACCACTTGATCATTACGATCAAGCAGTACTTTTCATAATTAGTGCCTTAATCTGAAAAAGGAAAAAAACGATCGAAAACATGTCGTTTTATTACCAATATCGAACTTGGAACGACAAAAATCCGGCAATCGTTTCATGTTTATACGGTCGGAAAAGATCTGTAAAAGGACCGTCTTTTTAATTCCATTTTAACGAGTTTAAAAAGAAAAACTCGACAATCTTTTCATATTTTACGAGTCAGAAAATAGCTTAAAGAGGACTCCTATGTGTTTTTTGTTGAAAATGACCAATTTCACCTAAATACCCAATATTCTGCACAAAATTTGCAAACATTACTCATATCTGTTTTAAAAATAATAAAAATGCACCAAAATGACCTTTTCAAAGTAAAAAATAAATAGATTTAATCTATTTATTCAAAAAATCTTATAAAAAGGGCTTTTACAAGTTCATTTTTACCATTTGCCTTTGGAGTAAAAAGTAAGAGCTTTTGGTAATAATTTCTTGTGGAGATTTCTAAAAATCCAACCGCTGGAATCGAGAACCGTCTTCTCCAAGTAATCCACATTGTCCCTGACTTGCATTTCATTCATTTAAAATTTTGTTTTAGGGTTTAGAAATTGATTTTTAGAGGAAAATTAGGGCAAAAAATCGCCCGCAGCAATTGGGCAGGGGTGCCATGTGGCCCCTGTGCACCCCGATTTTTCTGTGCACATAGAAAATTTGGGGTGCTGCACCTGTCCTTAAGGAGAAGTGCACACCTATGCACTGTCTCTAAAGGGATGGGTGTGAACCTTGTGGAATGCAGATTTTAAACCCTAGATTCCTCATTTTTTCCCCATAGAATTTTGAAATGAAAATTCTAATCCACCTATTTTGCAATGTAGGTACACAAGATGCTTGTTTGGTGGGAAAGAGAGCATGAGGACGTGGATCAAGCTACATTACATGAATTGAGAGCATGCGGACTATTCAAATTTTGGACCATACCCGGCATGAGGGCACATGTAGACTTTCTACAATGGCTAGTGAACAGGTGGAGCATATAGGACCAATGCTTCATTATTGGTGGCAACCAGCTCAAAATCGAGCTGGATGACATATACTTTTTGACTGGCTGCCCAAGAGAGGCACAGAGTTATCTCTGTTCGGATCTAGGCCAGGTGGCCAATCTGTCGCTAGTCTCCGACTAGAGTTCTGTAATAACCATAATCCAGACAAACGAATAGATGTTAAAACCATCTCCCACCCTGATCTAAAGGTGATCGCTTTTACTATTACCATACTCTGTGGGAGCGCAACATTGCATCTAGCTACAGATTCCCAGATGCGCATGGCAGTAGACTGCTTCCGAGGCACCATCTTCAACTGGTGTGATACTGTATTGGAAAATGTGAAGTGCCAATTGACTAGGGTGAAGAATGGACAGCTAAAGAACTTTGGATATGGTTATTTAGTTTTTAGTTTTTCCCTAGAGAGGGTACCTATGCTGGTTCCACAACAACTCACTGTTGAGGCTGGACTTCCCCGAGATCCTCGGGTTATGTGATGGGTTGTAGTCATGGCCCACCATCCTGAGGAGGGTACCGAGGTTGTTCGATTCACACCAGAGTATTTCCGTTGGTTAGATAACCAACTCTTTGTTATTCAAGATTTTCCATACGCTGGGATGGATTATCGCAGTGATCCCGACATGGCTCTTCCACCAGGAGAGTAATAGGATGATAGAGGTAAAAAAAATTTCAACATTTTAATTATATATGTATTTTTTATTTTTTAAATCGTCCCAAAACTAATAGTTAAAATTTTTAAATGCAGATGTGGGTCGACAGCGACTAGCTGCTCTCTAGCCCTATGATCGAAGACAACTAGCTGCCACAACACCGGCCCCACAAGACCAATCAGCAGAGATCTTGGCCGAGTTGGAGAGCCATCTAGAGCGCTTGACCGCAGATATTCCGGAGACTAGCATAGATGACATTCCTCTTAGACTTTAGCACTATGTGATTGGGGTCCCAGGACCTTTTAGGAGGTTCCTTTGTAGGGTGGCCCGAGCAGTGGTGTCTTATCAGGATCATCACCAGTGATAGGATGATTGCCTTGTAGACTCATTTTTGGACTTTTTATACTATCATTTTTGCCGATCATAAGGTGTTTTTCAACCTATGATCAAGGACGATGTATATTTTGACACACTCTTATGCTATGCTATATTATTATTATGGTTATCTTGCAAAACATGTTATGAAATGTTTTTAAATTTACTGTTTGATTTAATGCAAATGTATATTTAACATTCGAGAAGTAACTGCATCTGCTAATGTATTTAAATATCTTGGAATGTGTTGATATTCTATGTAATCAAATTCTCGTTCCAAGAGACGGACTCTAAAAAATAATCGTAATAATACTGGATTTCTAATGGCATAAACTCCATTAAGTTGTAATACAATGAGTTTTAAATCTAAATTAACAATCAAACTTCGAATTCCAAATGAAATGGATTCAGATAATAATTCAATCACTGCACTGTATTCTGCAATGTTGTTCATTATTTGACCGAGGTTTACCCCATGCATATATACTAACTCATCAGAGGGCGTATAGATAACCCAAGCTACGGAAGAGATGTTCCATGTACTACGACAAGCGCCATCAGTGAAACCGATGTATGTTTGTAGAGGCGTCGACATCTGCAATATCAAGAGTAAAATCAAGATAAGCAGAAACAATAATGAAAAACACTCTCTAAAGTAAAGCACGCATCCTTAATCTAAGAACACACCAAATTTAGAAAGAAACCAGTCTAAGAAATCTCCACACTAATCTTTTAAGCATAATATCGCTTTAGATAAAGCCCATTCCTATGTTTACCTAAAGAGACACCATCAAAGTCTTCTATCTCATAGGCCCCTTTTGCCAGATTTTGCTTGACAATATACAGACCATGCCACATGGGTAAAAATTTGCCAGCCCCTAGCTTATCGTTTGCTTGATCGTAAAGTAAGACTAGGTCTCCTTCCGAAAAATTGTGGGGTGTAACATTCTGATCATACTGAGCTTTAATCCTTTTGGCATGAGTTTCGACAACTACTGCAGCATTACATCGATTCTCATCTAATTGACCTAAGCATAATAAACATTTTTCCTCTTCGGAAGTGGCTAGTAATAATTGCACGGCAATTTGTAATGACGGGATTTTGCATTCAATGGGCAATAATGCCTCTAAACCGTAAACCAGTTGAAAGGGAGTAAAACCTGTTGATGTTTTTCCTGAGGTTCGGTACGCCCAAAGCGCTGAAAATAACATGTTATGCCAATTCGACTGATGAATCCCAATGATTCGTCAGATCATGGTGAATAGAACTTTGTTGACTGCTTCAACCAAACCATTTGCCTGTGGGTAATATGGAGTGGAATTATCATGATGCAGGCCAATCTGATCTGTAAGTTCAGTCATCATGATGTTTCGAAAATGACTCCCATGGTCAGTGATAATCGCTTGGGGAACACCAAACCTAAGAGTTATATGGTTGAAAATGAAAATCGCAGCAGTTTTGCCATCTGTCGAAAATGTAGGCATCGCCTCGGTCCACTTGGTAAAATAATCTACTGCAAGGATGATATACACATGCCCCCCGACTGAGTGAGGGTTACATGTAATAAAATCGATACCCCATTTTGCGAATGGACCAACGACGATGATAGGGTAGAGAGGAGCAGGAGGAGCACGCATCTTACGATAAAAAATTTGGCAATTGTGGCATTTCTGGACTGCAGTAATACAATCTTTGAATAAGGACGGCCAGAAATAGCCAATGCGTAAAATATTTTGGGTTGTGGCATACCCAGACATATGACCGCCACACGCTCCAGAGTGACAGTCATTAAGAACCTTTTCAGCCTCGTCATGAGTAAGACAACGACAGAAAACAAAATCCACCCCACGATGAGAAAAGAGTACCTCCAATAATAGTGTATGGTTGGGATTGGAATCATATTTTCCGGCGCTGAGATCATGAAATGTTTGGCCGAAAAGATTGGGTCTGGCAATAGACAATGATATATCCATTTCATGGATCAACAGTGTTGATAAGGAACTAGGATTCATCCACAATGGGTTCTTTCGTCACATGTTCGGTATCAGCATGAGGGAAGTCACACATTAGTTTCACAAAAACAAAAGACTTCTTTGACTTTGCCTTCTCAAATTCCAAGTCAAATTCCTGCAGGATGAAAATCCATTTGGAATACTTGCCCCCTAGCAATTGTTTAGTCAAAATGTATTGCATAGGGTTACAGTCAGAAATGACCGTGGTTTTGCATAACAAAATGTAATGACGAAATCGCTGAACAACTTGGACTGCAGCTAAGGCCATTTTCTCCACATGTGAATATTTTAACTCAGTGTTGGAGTTAGAGTCCAACTAAGATAATAGATCACATGTTCACTTTCGAATTCATCCTGTTCAACTAAAACCATCCCAATGGTGGAATGGGAAGTGGCGAGGTAGAAGAAGTAACCACGGTTGTAGTTGGGAGGATGCAATAACGGTGATGGGTCAACGCATGTTTAAGTGCATCAAAAGATTTGTCAGCTATCTCATCCCAAAATAATGGAGTGTTCTGTTTCAACAACCGGGTGAAACCTTTTGTAGTCTCGGCGTAGTTAGGAATGAAATGACGTAAAAAGTTTTCTTTCCCTTGCAAACTCTGGAGTAGGCAAAGTGTTGAAGGAGGTGGTAACTTGACGATGGATTCGACCTTCAAAATATTGACACGAATTCCGGCTTTGGATACAACAAATCCCAGTAAACGACCCGTTTCTATATAGAAAACACACTTGTGTAGATTCAGCCTAATCCGATAATACCCACATCTCATGAAAATTGTTCGTAAGTGAGTGAGATGGTTGGCTCTGTGTAATGAATGAGCTGGTAAATCATCGAGATAAAGCTGCACAATGTGCTTGATGTCATGAAACGCATAAGACATAGCCCTTTGAAAAGTTGCTCCAGCGTTCCTCAATCCAAAAGGTAACTTGCAATAAGAAAATGTCCCCCATGTACAGATGAATGCCATTTTTGGTTGATTGGCAGGCAGAATGATAATTTGATTGTAACTGGAAAAGCCATCCATAAAGGAGAAAATTTCACTGCCGGCACAATCATCGATAATTTGATCGATAGGGTGTGGGATAATTTTCCTTGGGACAAGCACGATTGATATCCCTATAGTCAATACATATTCTTATTGTCCCTTGTTTTTTAGTAACTGGAACAATATTCGATACCCAATCTGTCAAAGGAATTGGATAAATGAAACCTGCTTTAAGTAGTTTCTCAACTTTTGTCTTGATGGCAGCAGCTTTTCATGGGTGTATCTGATACAACTGTTGTCGAACGGGTTTAGCATCCGAGTAGGTTTTGATCTCATGAACAACGATTGAAGGATCAATTCCTGGCATTTCTTCATAGGACTAGGCAAACACATCACGGAATTCTCGAAATAGGGCTTTATATGTGTTGAATTTAGTGTCCGTACAAGAAGCACCTATGTGAATGTTTTCAACAATCCCAGGTTTGACTAAAATGTTGATAGGATCCGTTCGAGAAATATTGGCTAAATTTTGTTCAGAATCGGGATGTTTCAATGGATTCTACGGTTCTTTGACATATTCAACAGCAAAAATATATGAAAAATAATTTTCAAAATGATTAATATCAGGTAAAAATGAAGACCGATGATGAATATCTTCCCATGGTAATGCATCAACAGACAACAATTCCCGAATTTGTTCATCAGTGTGAATGGTTTCAAAAAAGGTTGTTGAATATGAGGTTGAGATTAAAAGTGATTTTCCAAGGATCTCATTCACTAGATCAATGTGGGTTGAACTTGAGTCGGAAAACGACTGTACTTCCTGATAAGAAACTTCAAAGGGACTCAAAGCCATGGCATTTCCAAGAGAGTCCACCTCGGAATAGAATGGAACGATCCAAGGATCGTCAAGAACTATGGATTCTGGTGAAATCATATGAATGGTCGTGAAAGGAGACGGTACGTTAGGAGGAGGAAATGAAAAAGTTACGAGTAAACCCGAATCTTTTTTCTAAGAAATTGGTCAACGAAATATACCAAGCGTCACCTCTAATGGGGCTGTAGAAAATGGATTCACGCTCCCTAATTTCGATAGTTGGTTGATTTTTAGGGATGCTTATACCTTCGTTCGGACTCGAACTTACAATTTCTTCGATGGAAATGAGTCCAGAAGGAAGATTCTCGGTAATGATATTTTCTACTCTGGGTGAACTAGGACCACTAGAAACAGGAGAAGAAAATCCTGAAGATGGAGTAGCAGTAGGTTCAGTCTCAGGTTCAGAGATTTCAGGTTCTTCGGCTAATGAGCTAGTAGGAGTGATACTACCAGTAACCTTGGAAAATGAAATCGATTCAGAAATATATTCTGTTGCTTGCACTAGATGACCAAGATTTATAATTAACGAAGACTCTCCGACCTTCGGTGACCCAACCCTACTTTCAATAGGTGTGACAAGAGCTCACAGCCCTTCAAGTTGACTTGGTGTAAATTTGGGAGGTTGCCCCCGAAGTCGACGGGATTGTCTCGGTAATTCAGCCACGATTAATTATTTAATTACTTCACACGAAAACAAATAAAATCTCAAGAAAACCACCTAAAGTCTCTAAAGAACCAAACAATTTGAAGCACACGCCTAATAAATCTGGGAGATCAAACCACACACAAACAGTATATTTCCGGATTGAAAACACTAGTTGGTGATGAAATCCAACATCGTAGAATTCAATACAGAAATGGTGGTTGGAACAGTTACCTCGACAACCTGCTTAATGGAATAGACTGGCACAAGTTTCTCCACTATAACCATCTCGAGTGAAGATAACCCCCCAGAGAGTCCAAGTGAGTCTAGTCGACATCTGCTCCAAGTACAGTGGGATATTCCCTCCACCGTCACCTAGGAAAGAATCCTAAAGATTATGGTCACTAAGGTCACCAACGGAAATAAATATACCTGGGGGAACAATCTATGATCCGATACACACGCAAGGGCAGAGTAATAAGCTCAATCCCCTTGAAGGCTCCTTGACATAATGCAAGGTTTTGCCAACAAGTGACCCGAGGCTCCTCGACAATGGTCAATCCGAGGTTTACCATTTTTAATACGTGAATATCTTATATCATTCCCAATGAGGAAGGATTGATTCCCACACTAATTCGGATATGATCTCATGCTTCTCCTTTAAGAGGAGCTTTCCCAGAGTGTAGATGTAACAATTGGAATTTCTCCCTACCGCAAGATCGACTACTTGTTTGCTTAAGCTATCTTGGAGAGTTAATTACTCCCTACTCCAAGATACTAGCCTAAGCTATGTTGGTGAAAAGAGCCCTAAAAATTAAAAATATTGCTAGATGGATTTTAATTAAACGTTAATTTTATTGTTTGTTTCTTAAATCAATGGGTGCAGAGATGAAACTTTATGGTATGAAGACTCGACTCCAAAATACTAAAAAATGCACCTAAGATGATAACAATTCCTTTTCCTTTTCAATGAATTTCTAGCTAAGGAAGAGTTCAAAATGCAATGCTTTGAAAATCACATCTTTCTCTTAACATACAACTGAAAGGAAACTTTTTGTCTTTTTCAAGAATTTGAAAACAAGACTACTAATCACGCTCATGGAAAATCCCTTTGCTTTTCAACAATCAACAACTACAAGAATAAACAATTCTTTTAAGAGAGCTTTAGATTTCTAGAAAAACTCTAAAAAAAACTATTGAAAACAAATTTTTCAACAAGTTTCTATAATTTCTATGAAAAACTCAAAACTATGATCTAATCTTGAGATCTAAACGAAAAATGGATTGAAAAGAAACTTGAAATGCTTTTGAGGATGCTCAACTTAGTCTTTCATCTAACTAAGGATCAATTTGTTCAACTCAACAAACTAATCAAAAACATCCAATTATGTTTTAATAAAAAATGAAATTCGAAACTTTTAATCAAGTTTAATCAAAGTTTTGCAAAAGAGACAAATGGGATCTAGATCTCTTCATGGATAGATTTCATAAGCTTGTCAAACTCAGCAAGAAGACCAAAGAGACTAGGGTGATCTAAGGCTTTAAGGCTTCGGATCTCTGAGCTACTACAAAGCCCAAGCAAAAATTGATCCAATAGGCAAAACTTCTTAGAAAATCACTTCAAACGAGAATGCCAATGAAAACTAAATCACAAGGAACTTTTGTCAAGACAAGTGCAGGTATGGGCATATACTAACAGCTATGGACAAAAACAAAACCTAACTGGGTGGATGGATCTTAGGTTTTCCAAACTTTTGACAGGGTCTAAGAGGGATGTGTTATTTATGAATCTTGGGGGCTCCATATATTCTTGGTGTGTATGGATTGTTGACGATGAGCTTTTTGTTGTCTTGTATCTTACTAGTTTTTATTAGGTTGCATACTTTTTTGGAGATCTTGTTTAATGGGTTTTTTTTTTAGTTTTCTATAGCAGCCACTATTATTTAGATGATCTAGCATTTTTGTTTTATAGTCACTTTTGTTCATGATGACGGTGGCTCCTCTTTTTCTGCTTTCAAAACTACAATATCAGGGTTGGAGTTTAAGGTTTTGAGAGCTAGGTATTCTTGTTTGCTGACATTTCTTTTGGGAGGTTTTGCTTTCCTAAGGGTGATGGAACAATCTTTCCTGATTTATTCTTTTATATTATTAGGAAGGTTGATTATGCCATATTCAATATTGCATAGAATGTCTTCAAGAGGGATTTTGCAAGGTGTGATGGAGAAATTTAATCCTTTTCTTAATAGGTTTAGGATGTCTTCATTTAATTGAAGGTTGGATAAATTTATGACCATATTATCTTTTTTTGACATAGGTTCACTATTATTGTTTTGTTGTGTTGCTGTTTTCATAGGTTGGGATAGCATAGGTTGGACTATAGGCGAGGTTTGGAGTGTGCCTAACCGTGGTTGGGATTACATGGGTTGGGGTATGGTCAAGTCGTTGTGGGGGGAGTTGTGTTCTTATTTTTAGGGTTGCATGGTAATATGGGCGTGCGTAGGAGAAATGGATAACACAAGAGAAATGGACAACGCAGGTTGGACTATAGGCGAGGTTTGGAGCATGCCTAACTGTGGTTGGGATTGCGTGGGCTGGGGTATGGTCAAGTCGCTATGGGGGGAGTTGTGTTCTGATTTTTGGGGCTGCGTGGTAATGTGGGTGTGCTTAGGAGAAATGGACCCTATGGACGTGGACAATATTTGCTACTGCATGGAGGGGGCTAGGTTATGTGTGTTGAGGGATGAGCGTTGCTGTGAGGGGGCTAGAGCAGACAACGTGGGAAGCGTGGTATTTGATTGTGTTGAGTAGGCTGGGGTATACATTGAGGGAAGAGTGGTTTTAATTGATGACTGTGTAGGCTGCATGGACTACTGTTGTGAGGAGGCCAAAGCAGACAGCGTGGGAAGCATGGTATTTGACTTTGTTGAGGGGGTCGGGGTAGTGGCAAGCATGGTGTTAATTGATGACTGCGTAGGCTGCGTGGACTGCTGCTGTGAGGGGGCCAGAGCAGACAGTGTGGGAAGCGTTGTATTTGACTGTGTAGGCTACGTGGGCTACTGCTGTGAGGGGGCTTGGGCATACATCGTGGGAAGCGTGGTATTATGTTTCTGTGAGGGGGCCGGGGTATACAGTGTGGGCAGTGTGGGATGTGTGAGGGGATTCAATGATGACTGCGTAGGGGAGATAGTTTGACACAGTTGTGTGGTTTGTATATGAGTTACGCATTGTGAGGGGGATGGGTTGTGTGTGTTGAGGGGTGAGTGTTGTTGTGAGGGGGTTGTGCTTTGAAATGCCGGAGTAGGCAGCATGAGATGGAGAGTGGAATTATTGCACAGGGACAACAGGGGTTGGGTATTATTTAGGTTTTGTTTGGATCGATTATTGTTATTGACAGAGAGATTATGACTAATGAGGGATTTTAATGAGGAAATTTGTGAGGCATTGATTTTAGAGTGAGAGCTAAAGTCAGATAGAGCTGCTTTTTTGTCCAAGATTTTGGAGAATTTTTGAGTTTGTTCAGTGATTGTACGTTGTTCCAGTCTAACAGCTTTTAATGCCGAAGTTGAATCGATTAATACCCATAACTCTGGTTTGATTGAATTAGCTAAATTAATATGAAGATTATAAGTTTTTTGTGATAAAGTGTTGAGATCATACCTGGTTTTTTTGATTTCGTTCGAATAAGAGCAATGTTGGCTTTGTTGAATATTTGATTATTATGCTGTCTTCTTAGATAATGATTGATTTGGCAAAGGTAGGGACGATTGACGAATCTCTGCATCTTTTCAAGAATGTAAGGTCAGTCTTCTTTTTCGTTAAGAGCAATCTGTGTCATCCAAATTTGTGAACTTCTTTCAAAATCTCGCTTCTATATTGGGTGAGTATTTTTTCTTTGAGGTTTTTGTGAGTCTCATGTTTGTGGAGATTTTCTTCCGGATTCATCCCATTCAATTTCTTTTTAGATCAATGTTTCGAACTAGCAATAGTAGTTCATCTTTAGGATGTGAAAGAATTAATTGAAAGATTGGTCTTATTTGTCAAATATATATAGAGATGCATGAGATGCTTAACCGATAGATCTTTAAATTATTTTTTAATTGTTTTATTTAATTGTATTAGTACTAATTATTTCATGTTTTAATTCTATCTATTTTAATTATATTTGCTTTAATTAATTTTTAATTATTATTATTATAAATTTAATTGTTCTTTTAATTATTTTAATTTTAATTATTAATTAAAATTAAAATACATATTCCTGTTTATCTATTAATTAATTAAAAATAAATATGTACATATACATTTACATATACATATGCCATATACATATATTTTAATTAAAATTAAATGTGTATATATTTTATTATTATATATATATATATATATATAGATGTGGGTTATACTTATATTTATTTCATTATATTATTTATTTTCACTGTTTTTATTAATTATTTATTATTAATTGTTTATTGATTTTAATTGTTATGCTTCTCTTTTTTTTATGTTTTATTTTTAATTTTTAATTTTTTTTAAGGATGCCTTGTCTTATTCTAATGATTTATTATTCAATTATTTTAATTTAATTAATTAATTAATTAAGATTCAAATACATATTCCAATTCTAGTTATGTTAATTAATTCTTTATTTATTTTCAATTATTTTGATTTTAATTAATTTATTAATTAAATTAAAAATATATATGTAAATATTTATATTTAATTACATTATATTATTTATTTCATTATCATAATTAATTATTAATTTTAATTGTTATGGTTCTAATTGTTTTTGTTTTAATTTTTAATTTGTTTTAGGAGGCATTGTCCTATTCTAATTGTCTTAATTAACCCTTTTGTCATTCTTGTTATTATTGTTTTGTTTTATTGTAATTGTTTTTACTATGTTTATATCCTAATTTTATTACTTTTAGTTATATGTTTTGATTGTTTACTAAGGTTTCCTATATATTGTCCTAGGTTGCGGATTTATTATGGTTAAGATATTTTCAATTGATGTTTATTGTTAAATTATATTTTAACATGGACATAGTGTGTTAATTTAGTTAGAATGGATTAGATTTTTAGGTTAATTGGAGGAGGATTATAGTCGGTAGAGGTAGATTTGGGTGATAGGATTGGAATCCAGTTTTCGCTTATGGTCCATCCATTGTCTCTATTGAGGTTATTAGGGTGTTTGCTAATTTCTATGGCTTCTCTGAATTTCCTTATGAAGTAGTAATCACTTCTAGCTAAGATTCAGGTATCCTCTATGCATATTTGGTGCTTAGTGTTTTCAGAATGTTCAGAAAGAGCTGAGGATTTGGATCGATTATGTTTAATGTCAACTGAGTGTTCTTGGATTATTGTGCTAAAGGATCTCCAAGTCTCACCTACATAGTTTTTGCCGCATGAGCAAGGAATTAAGTAAACACCTTTATGGTATTTAGGATCAATTTTGTCTTTAACTGGATTGAGGCAGTTGCGGATAGTGTTTAGGGCTTTGAAGGTGGTTAGGATTCCATTATTTTTCCAGATGCAGAAAATTTTGTTTGTAGTCCCTAGTATGTAAGGGAGGTTGACTTTTCCATTTATATTATCAAAGTTTTTATTTTTGTTCGGACGAGTTTTAGCCCTATTTATGGCTTTGATCGTTTGATGTTTCTTGTATCCATTTTTTAGGAAAACTTCAGTAAGGTGTTCTATTTCTTTTTCTAGGTGTTCCTTGTCAGAGATTCTGAGGGCTCTGGTTGCTAATGTGTTGAGGACTCCTAGTTTTTGGGTAGGGTGCTGATGCGAGGAGGCATGTAAATATTGTTCGGTGTGAGTCTTTTTTTCTATATACCGGGTGAGATATAGAGCCATCATCATTCCTAGTGATGAGGATATCAAGGAAGGGGAGGATTTTGTTGATCTCAACTTCCATTGTGAATTTTATGGAAGGGGATAGACTATTTAGGTGTTGTTTGAAGGTTTCTAGGGTTTCCCTTCTATGAGGCCATGTGATGAATGTGTCATCCACATATCTTTTCCACAGTTTAGGTTTTAGGGATGCAGTCATAAGGGCCTTGTTTTCAAAGTCCTCCATAAATAAATTACCAATAATAGGGGATAGGGGCAACCCCATGGCAACTCCACACATCTGTTCATAAATATCTTCCATGAAGCTGAAAAAGGTTGACCTAAGGCAAATTTCTATGAGCTTAGATGTGTATGGATCTGTTAGTTTGCAGACGACCTCCATGACATCATTGATGGGGATATTAGTGTATAGAGAGTTGACATCAAAACTAACCAAAATTTCATTTTGATCAAGTTTGATGTTCTTGATTTCTTTAATGAGTTGGGTTGAGTCTTTGACAAAAGAGTCTATGTTTCCGACCAACGGTTTTAGTTTCTTGGCTAGGTGTTTTGCTAGATGGTATGTAGGTCCATTAATCATGTTTACTATTGGTCTGAGAGGGATATCTTATTTATGAATCTTGGGGTATCCATATATTCTCGGTGTGTATGGATTGTTGACTATGAGATTTTTGTTGTCTTGTATCTTACTAGTTTTTATTAGGTTGCATACTTTTTTGGAGATCTTGTTTAATGGGTTTTTGTTGAGTTTTCTATAGCAGGCACTGTTATTTAGATGATATAGCATTTTTTTTTTATAGCCACTTGTTTTCATGATGATGGTGGCTCCTCCTTTGTCTTCTTTCAACACTACAATATCAGGGTTGGAGTTTAAGGTTTTGAGAGCTAGGTAGTCTTGTTTGCTGACATTGCTTTTGGGAGGTTTTTCTTTCCTAAGGGTGATGGAATAGTCTTGCTTGATTTTTTCTTTTATATTATCAGGAAGGTTCATTATGCCATATTCAATATTTCATAGAATGTCTTCAACAGGGATCTTGCGAGTTGTGATGGAGAAATTTAATCCTTTTCTTAATAGGTTTAGGATGTGTTCATTTAGTTGAAGGTTGGATAAATTTATGACCAGATTATATTTTTTTGACATAGGTTCACTATTATTGTTTTGTTGTGTTGTTGTTTTCATAGGTTGGGATAGTGCATGTTGGACTATAGGCGAGGTTTGGAGCATGCCTAACCGTGGTTGGGATTGCATGGGTTGGGCTATGGTCAAGTTGTTGTGGGGGGAGTTGTGTTATGGTTTTTGGGGCTACGTGGTAATATCGGTGTGCGTAGGAGAAATTGACAACGTAGGTTGGACTATAGGCGAGGTTTGGCGGGTGCCTAATCGTGGTTGCGATTGCGTGGGCTGGGGTATGGTCAGGTCATTATGGGGGGAGTTGTGTTCTGATTTTTGGGGCTACGTGGTAATATGGGTGTGTGTAGGAGAAATGGACTGTGTGGACGTGGACAGACTTTGCTGTTGTGTGGAGGGGGCTAGGTTATGTGTGTTGAGGGGTGAGTGTTTCTATGAGGGTGCCGAAGCAGACAGCGTGGGAAGCGGGGTATTTGATTGTGTTGAGGGGGACGGGGTATACATCGAGGGGAGCGTGGTGTTAATTGATCACTGCGTAGGATACGTGGACTACTGCTGTGAGGAGGCCGAAGCAAAAAGCATGGGAAGCGTGGTATTTGACTTTGTTGAGGGGGACGGGGTAGTGGGAAGTGTGGTGTTAATTGATGACTGCATAGGCTGCGTGGACTACTGCTGTGAGGGGGCCAGAGCAGACAGTGTGGGAAGCATGGTATTTAACTGCGTAGGCTGTGTGGGTTGATGCTGTGAGGGGGCCTGGGCATACATCGTGGGAAGAGTGGTATTATGTTGCTGTGAGGGTGCCGGGGTATACACCATGGGCAATGTGGGATGTGTGAGGGGAGTTAATGATGACTGCGTAGGGGAGACGATTTGACACAGTTGCGTGGTTTGTATTTGAGTTGCACATTGTGAGGGGGATGAGTTGTGTGTGTTGAAGGGTGAGTGTCGTTATGAGGGGGTTGTGCTTTGAAATGCCGGAGAAAACAATGTGAGATGGAGAGTGGAATTATTACAGGGGGCCAACATGGGCTGGGTATTATTTAGGTTTTGTTTGGTTCAATTATTGTTATTGACAGAGATATTATGACTAATGAGGGATTTTAATGAGGAAATTTGTGAGGCATTGATTTTAAAGTGAGAGCTAAAGTCAGATAGAGCTGCTTTTTTGTCCAAGAGTTTGGAGAATTTTTTAGTTTGTTTAGTGATTGTAAGTTGTTCCAGTCTAATAGCTTTTAATGTCGAAGTTGAATCGATTATTACCCATAACTCTGGTTTTATTGAATTAGCTAAATTAATATGAAGATTATAAGTTTTTTGTGATAAAGTGTTGAGATCATACCTGTTTTTTTTGTTTTTGCTTCGAATAAGAGCAATGCTGGCATTGTTGAATATTTGATTACTGTGCTGACTTCTCAGATAATGATTGATTTTGGCAAAGGTAGGAACAATTGACGAATCTTTGCATCTTTTCAAGAATGTAAGGTCAGTCTTCTTTTTCGCTAAGAGCAATCTGTGTCGTTCAAATATACAAACTTCTTTCAAAATATCCCTTTCATATTGGGTGAGTATTTTGTCTTTGAGGTTTTTGCGAGTCTCATGTTTGTGTACATTTTCTTCTGGATCCATTGCATTCAATTTCTTTTTAGATCGACGTTTTGAACCAGCAACGATGGTTCATCTTCAGGATGTGAAAGAATTAATTGAAAGACTGGTCTTATTTGTCAAATATATATAGAGATGCATAAGATGCTTACTCGACAAATCTTTAAATTATTTTTTAATTGTTTTATTTAATTGTATTATTGTTAATTTTATTAGTACTAGTTATTTCATGTTTTAATTCTATCTTTTTAAATTATATTTGCTTTAATTAATTTTTAATTATATATATTATATTAAATTATATTGTTTTTTTAATTATATTAATTAATTAATTTATTATTAAAATTAAAATATATATTTCATGTTTATCTATTAATTAATTAAAACTAAATATGTTATATACATATACATATTTTTTTATTTTAATTAAATTAAATGTGTATATGCATTTATTAATTTATTAATAAAATTATATATATATATTATATATGGTGCGTTTTTTTTTCGAAGGTGGCAAAACCTATCAAACTCAGGTGTCAAACCAACAGTGAGGACAGCTATCTCTGGCTGCTATCTGTGAATGTCGGATTTGACTCATCACTGTTATAAAGGAAAACCATGCCACCTTTAATAACCCGCTGGTGGTCCGTAAGGGAGCATGCTTTCACTCCTGCCAGATGCCTCTGGGTCTTCGGCCGTTAACCTGTTTCCTTACGTCCGAGGAAGACGAGCTCTTAGCCAAGAAGAAGCAATTTTACAACATACTCCAGGTCGTTATATAGATATGGGTTATACTTATATTTATTTATTTCACTATTTCAATTAATTATTAATTTTAATTGTTATGCTCCTATTTGTTTATGTTTTAATTTTTTTTTAGGATGCCTTGTCCTATTCTAATGAATTATTATTTAATTATTTTAATTTTAATGAATTTGTAATTTAAGATTCAATTACAATCCCTATTCTAGTTATGTTAATTAATTCTTTGTTTAATTCATATTTTTGATTTAAATTTAATTTATTAATTAAATTAAATAATGTCCATGTTTATTTATAATTATCCTTTAGTTATTTATGTTTTGATAATTTATTTATTTTAATTCTAATTAATTTATTATAATTAAAATATGTATATGTATTTTAATTAATTTACTATTTAAAATTAAAATATATATGTAAATATTTATATTAATTACATTATATTATTTATTCATTATCTTAATTAATTATTAATTTAATTGTTATGATTTCTAATTGTTTTTGTTTTAATTTTTAATTTTGTTTTAGGAGGCGTTGTCCTATTCTAATCGTGTTAATTAACCCTTTAGTCATTCTTGTTATTATTGTTTTGTTTTATTGTAATTGTTTTTACTATGTTTATATCCTAATTTTATTACTTTTAATTATATGTTTTGATTGTTTATTAAGGCTTCCTATATATTGTCCTAGGTTGCGGATTTATTATGGTTAAGATATTTTCAATTGATGTTTATTGTTAAATTATATTTTAATATGGACATAGTGTGTTAATTTACTTAGAATGAATTAGATTTTTAGGTTAATTGGAGGAGGATTATAGTGGGTAGGGATAGATTTGGATGATAGGCTAGTTTTCTCTTATGGTCCATCCATCATCTCTATTGAGGTTATTAGGGTGTTTGCTAATTTCTATGGGTTCTCTAAATTTTCTTATGAAGTAGTGATCACTTCTAGCTAAGATTTGGGTATCCTCTATGCATATTTGGTGCTTAGTTTTTTCAGAATGTTCAGCAAGAGCTGAGGATTTGGATTGATTATATTTAATGTCAACTGAGTGTTCTTGTATTCTTGTGTTAAAGGATCTCCTAGTCTCACCTACATAGGGTTTGCCGCATGAGCAAGTAATTAAGTAAACACCTTTATGGTATTTAGGATCAATTTTGTCTTTAACTGGATTAAGGCAGTTGCAGATAGTGTTTAGGGGTTTGAAGGTGGTTTCATTTTTCATATCCAAATAAAGTTTAACATCTATTTTCCGTGTTTCATGAGTCTTACATTCCTTTTAGAAACCCATAGTTTAAGCCATTTTGAAAATTTTCGGAATTAGCCCCGAAACCACGTTTTCGTAGCACAAACATTATAAAATGTCTATTTTTCACTACGAAAACACTGCTCTTTTCACAGCGTTTTTCCCTGTGCGCTATGAAAGTGTGGATTCAGAGAATAGTCTTGTCAAACTTCAATTCGTTAATATTTTGTTATAATTTCCATTATTAGGTGTCAGCTAGGAGTCAGTCCTTAAGCATGCCGCCATCCAAACTCATCATTTCGAATTTAGGGTTCATTATGAAAGATAATTTGAAATTTGAAAGGGCTAGCTAGTCTCATCATTTTAGTTTGCATGCAAACCCTCAAACAAAAGTTTTTCGAACAGTAAGCTTTGGTAATTTTCCACCAAGGTTTTCCTCATCCACAATTCAGGCGAGGTTGACCACAATTGGCAGGCGAGGATGATCAACAGAATTTCAAAAGAGGCTGGTTTTGTCACAGGAATTCAGAAGGAAAGATGACAGAGGAGAGGAAATGTCACAGATCTGGTCATTGCTTGAGAGTAGAGCCTGAAAGCACTGAGGTCTTAATCGAAGACAAATCAGTTGTAGAAGCCTTCAAGAAATTGGGATGCTGGAAGTTTTGTAAGAAATTGTAGGGATGGCATACTCAGGTGACAAAGGAGTTTTCACTCCATTTCACTAGCTCAAGCACAAAGGAAGGAATGCTGAATTTGCAAATTTCTCTAAAGGTCATAGTGTTGGTGACAAAAATTCCTAGGGGGCAAGTGACATGGCTCAAAAACTTCAGATTCGACATGGAACCATGTAAGGTGTTCCTAAAGCCAAAGTTTTCAGAAACCGACTTAACCAAGACAGTTCCCAAAGACTACATCAAGGACAACTATACCAACTTTCTCTTCAACATTCAACGTTATTTCACCTGTGAAGGTAGATATCAAAAGGTTTACTAATATCATTTTAAACTCATGTTACATTTTATTGGGATGATTTCTCTAGATTTTCCTTACTTCTTATTTCGAAGTGTAGCTAAGATGGAAGATAAAGTACAGTTGAAATCTCAAGGATGTGAAACTCCCTATTTCATCATGGTCTAATTGAACTGATAGTTCTACATGAACTTAGGAGGATCAACAAAGAATGGTCTTCTTTTTTATTTTTATGTGACTTTGGAGCAGAAAAACAAGGTGTATACATTAGCCCTAAGGTTAAAGTAACTCCATCAGCAAAAACCAACAAGTTTGTAATGTCCAAGGCAAAAAGGTATGTTAAGTTGAAACCTAGGAAGCAGGTGGAAGAACAAGTAAGCAAAGCACGAGTAACAATCCTTGAAAATCCAAAATCTACAAAGTAAAAGATGCCTGAGGTTAAGGGAATGACACAATAATAGTCAACCAGCAAACCAGTTCAAAAGAGATTGACTAGAAGTCAAATTTCAAAGGAGAAATGATATTTTAAAAGTCGTTGATATTACAGAATCCCCTTTGGTGCACGCAGATGTGATAAAATTTGATCAAGGAAAGTCAAAGAAAATGAAACCCTTCAAGAAAATGGAATTTGAGGATGATGTCATAGCATTTGTTTTCAAACCTAGAAAGCCCTTAACCAGGCAATCCAAGAAGATGCAAGAGTTCAATATTGAGCTGGGGAGAATAGAAGAAACATCTGTTGTTCAAGAAGAGTTGATTGACATTCCGTCTCCGAGACCTGAAGGTGACAAAAGCACAGTTCCTACCACTCAAACAAAAAAATCCAGTTATGAGGTTATGGAAGAAAGGTTAAAAGCTGGCAACAATGAAATTGCCAGACTAAGAGTGTGAGAAAGAGAGCATGTTGCTGAAAGGAAAAATTTCGAAAGGATGAAGGCTCTCTAGGAAGCTAAAAGGGTGTCTAAACCAGAAATAGTAAACAGTGAAACTCAATTCTTTACTTGGATTGTTCCTGCAATCAAAGAAGCCATATTTGTATGGAATATTAATGCTCAGCTGAGAGCTACAAAATGGAGATTGAAAAGGAAAATTAAATACCTAGAAATACAACTAACCAAATCTGGAAAAAGGTCTACAACAATAATGAAACAGGGTGTTGAAAAGGGGTAATGAAGGAGATATATTAAAATAGTTTTGGCACATGAAAAGAGTTTTCACATATAAAAGGAAGAATAGCTAGGAAGAAGAACATCTATAAGGGTAAGTGATTTTGATTTTTGGTTGATCATATTAGTCTTCATGGAATTTTGAAAAACTCCCAAACTATAGATTTTTGAAGGTCGTATTAAAAAAGAGCATACACGGCAGTTTTGTAGCGCGCTACAAAATTGTTGAAGATGATCTAGCACTTATGGATGCTTTCCGGAGTTAAGGTTGGATTAGTTCCAAATTTTGAGGTTGCTCGTAGACATCGGATCATGTATGAAGTCTTAGATGGCAATGGTGTAGATAGCAAAGCTTCAAGGAGTATTTCATAATTAATATGAAGGTTGTGCTATGAAACAAAGTATTTTCATAGCACAGTCATGTTTCATCCTTTACACCATATGCTTGAGTTTCCTTTTTGCATAGGTGGAAAATGAGATGTTAATGGGTTATTAGTGCATGCCACATGTATACCAACAAAACTACTTGAAGATAAGCAGAAGGGATTAAGGGCCTTAATAGGAGGAACTCTGTCTCCTAGTTATCAAGATAGTTAGATCATGACTCAGCAAGTTTTGTACCAGTACTGAGGACATCATCAAGCTCGAAGACATAGGTGGGTAGCTGATTGAAGAATGTATTAAAGACCTAGATAAGGTTTTTGAAATCATGTTTAAGGAGTTTTACTCCTATTTGTATTAGGACTCTTAAAGACAACTAGCTATCAAGTCGTAATTAAGTAGTTTGTTTTGTGAATGGATAGGTGTCTAAGTTAGGAATTCGAATTCCTCTAAAGGTAGATCATAGTATCCAAGGATGTAAAACTCTATATAAAGCTTGAGAATCAAATTCCTCAGGGTTGGTAATTTCATTAGCAAAAGAAAGTTGTGTTATTGTAAGAAACTGTGGTTTTCATTCTTAATACAGAGATCAGTTTGACTACTCAAGATTCACAAGGAGTTTATGTGTTTGATGTTCTTATGGCCTTGTTCAATTACTTATTTGCAGTGGTATGAGCTTGTGATACTTAGAATTCATTGGAAAATGCTCTAACTTCCTTCACATGCTTGTAAACTGTGTTGTTTCATTGTTTTACTGTTTTATTTATAAACCTAAACTCTAAGTGCCTTGACTTCCATGTTTTGCTAATCATGTTGTTTTGTTGAAGATCATCCTGATTCCATAGCCAATAGATGTTTGCTAATATTTGATTCAACCAATCAACCAGTTATACATTTATCCATTTTGTTCCTAGAGTTAGCCATATAATAATTAATAAAAAATCTTAAACCTATTGAGAGAGCCCTCTCAGGTTGAGGAGGCTAAGCCTTAACCAAAAGATTGATTTGAAAGAGTTACTCAGAATCTGCTTGATCAGCAACCTATCAAGGTCAAATTTTGTGATAACATTTTGGTGCATCTACCGGGAGCCTGAAGATTACTCATTCTCGAAATCAAGAAGCTAAACTTCTGAAGGTAGTAGGAGCTTAGAAAGTTTCTCGAGGCTGCAATTTACCTTGGTGACTCCATATATTTTCGAGGTTTTAAAGGTGGCTTCGAGAAGGAGATACACACAGAGCAATCCTGATCCCAATCCACCTACCATTAGAGACAATCCAAACACGGCTTCAAGAGTCAGTCAAAGATTTTCAGAAATATTAGGTACTCCATCTTATTCAAAATCTTTTCTCTTTGAATTCTCAAGATTTCTTGAAGACAAAAAAGTTGATGATAAAATTCATGAAGTGTTGTTTAGATCAGAAAATGAAGAGGAACTCATTGGTATTATCTTAGACCCGCAAAAGAGAGGAATTGACACCTCAACCCTAGTATCACAAGAAGACAAAGAAGAGTTTTAGGAAGTTGTTACCTCTGAGCTATTGTTAGAAAAGGAAGCTTTAGATAAATTGAAAGAACTTGACCCTTTCTAAGTCTTGTTGAAATCTAAAGCTGGGTTACCTCTTCCAAATTGGAGTTCATTTGTTAGTGGTTTATAGAAGCCAAGTAGTCCTCCTCATATCAGTTCCTTATCTTATGCCATTCCTAGTGGATTACAGAAACCAAGAAATACTCCTCACATCAGCTCTTCATATTCTATTCTTGTTATTCCTGTAACTATTGTTCCTCCTTTAATCATGGCTGCACCTGTTAGGTATGCTCCACTTGTGCTCCTTGTTGTTTCGCATGACCTACCTAGTAAATATGCTACTAGGATCCCTACATGGGGTATGATGAAGAAATTAGAGCAGAGGAACATGTAGATATATTTAATGATTTTGTTGACAGAGAAGAAGTCGATGATGAGGATGTGAAATTAAAACTTTTTGCACAAAGCTCCATTGGTGAAGTTAGAAAATGGTTTAAAGCTCTTACACCAGGAAGCATTCGAAATTGGGTAGAGTTTGAAGATAAATTTCTAAGGAAATGGAGAAACAAAACTAATCCAGTTCAAGCACTTACTGAATATAACAACCTTAGAAGATCATATGATGAAACTGTTCAAAAATTTTCAAAAAGATTCAATAAAGTGTTTAACTCAATTCTAGCTCATTCGAAACCTCCAGAAGCCCTAGTACAAATGAGATATGCTGAAGCATTTGATTATGAATTTTCTCTCTTGTTGAGAGAAAGAGAATCCCATACACTTGCTGAAATGTAGAATGATGTAGTAAAGGTAGAGGTAAACATGATAGCTGCCAAAAAGTCAAAAATGAGAAAAACTAAATTGAAAGAAGAAGAGAAACCTTCCTCTTCAACTCCTGAAGATAAATTAGACTCAGTGATGAAAACCATGGAGAAGTTGATGGATAGGTTAGATCTTGGAAACACCTCTGCACCTCCTGTGCAACGTCAACATCAATTTAGAAACCATCAATTTAGGAGACCTCAAAACCAACAAAGACCAAGAGAAAATAGATATCAACAACCTGAACCTCTAGTGAGACCTCCTTTTTAGCAGAATTTGGTTGATGAAGAAGATGATCCTGAAATTCCTAAAGAATCTATCTGTTGTCTTGATGAAGAGATGTAAGGAATTTTCTTGACTAAAGAAGTGCATGATGAGTCAGATTTGGTTAATCAAGGGGAAGAACCTTCAGATTATCTTAAAGGGTATCATCATGATATCTTTGATATGCAAAAACAATGCAACCTTAGAAACAGAAATGTGTCAATTATTGCAAACAAGCGCAGCCTAAGAAAGATGCTTCAAAGGTTGATGAAGCCAAAAATGATTCCCCAAAGGTTTCTGAAGGTAAGAAATATTCTCCACTTGGTAGAAAAGACACTCAACTTCCTCCTTCTATCAAAGAAGCTGAAAATTTTATTTCTGTTTTCAACCTTAAGAATGAAATTTCAAAGATTAAAATATCAGTCCCTTTTAGTGAGATTCTTAAGGTAAATCAATATAGAAGCGAGATTGTTGAGATGTTGAATTCACAACTAGGAGCTACTGATATTTTGAATGTCCAAGAAGATAATCTTGCTATATATTTGGGTCCAAGGTTAGAAGATGATCAAAATGAAGAGCTTCCTCTTTTCTGTGTAAGCATTAGTATTCATGATATGAATTTACATAATGCTATGTTGGATTCATGGGCTTCTCATAATCTCATGCCCAAAGTAATTATGGAAAGGTTAGGGTTATAGGTAACAAGACCATATAAGCATTTGTTTTCTTTTGACTCAAAAAGAGTCCAATGTATTGGTTTAATCAAAGATGTTATTGTTGGTATAACACAAATCCCCGCAAAGACGATTGTTATGGACATTGTTGTGGCTGGTATTCCACCAAAGTTTGGGATGTTGCTATCAAGATCATGGGCAACAAAAATTAAAGGCACAATGCAGATGGATCTTACTTATGCCACCATTCCTATTTTTGGTGAACAAAGGATATTGTATTGGGAGACTAGAATGGCTTATATGGTAAGTAGCAAAGATAAACCTCAGATTTTTCCTATTTATTCATACTAAACTTGGATATGCCATTCTTTTTAATGAGTCAGTTGATAGTGGTATGGAAGAAATGAAATAAAAAAATCAACACTAAGAAAATTAGCGAGAAAATGACAAAGAGATGAAGGGATGGTGGTCATTATATTTTGATGGATAAGTAGGAAAAGAAGGGGCAGGAGCAGGAGTTTGGATCACAAGTCCAAGTGATGAGTGTAAGTTTTACTCTTAGAAACTGAATTTTGATTGCACAAATAACATGGCTAAATATGAATCTTTGATTTTGGGTCTATATGTTTTGATAAGAATGAAGGCTCAGAATATTTCTGTTTTTGGATATTCTGAATTGGCCATTAGACAATTTGAGGGTGTCTATCAAACAAAGGATGTAAGAATGAGAACATATAGAAATCTAGTTTTAGACATGTTGGAGAATTTTCAAGCCTATTCTTTCATTGTCAAAACTAGAGACCAAAACTCCATTGTTGATTCTCTTGTTGTTTCGGCAAGTCTTTTTGTCATTCCTATTCATCTTCTGAGAAATATGAGGTTGAAGTTTGTCATAGACTATCTATACCAAATAATATCACCAATTCGCAAGTTTTTGAAGATGATCAATAGGTAAAGAATTTTATTGAGCTAAAAGAAGAATTTGAAAGTACTCAAGTAGATCAACAAAACATGCTTTTTGAGTCTAAAGAAAATTCTAAAGTCTTGCAATTCAATAATAATTCAATACCAAAGGGTCTTATTCCTCTTGAGAACCTTTTTGATCAGAATGATGTGTTCAAATCACTAAAGATGCAAGATGATGAAGAGGAAGTAGAAAGCTGTAATCTAGGTACACCGACTTTGCCTAAAATGATCAAAATTTCAAAGTTTCTTTCAGTTGATATGAAATTCAAATATATTGAGATGATGAAGAGGTTTGTTGATGTTTTTTCTTGGAGTTATGCTGACTTAAAATAGTATGATCCTTCCATTATTCAACATACTATTCCTATTAAAGGAAATGACAAACCATTCAAATAGAAGTTGAGAAGAATTAATCCCCTTCTGATGCCATTGATTGAAAAGGAGATTAAGAAGCTTTTTGATGCTAAAATCATTGTCCCAATCAGATTCTCAAATTGGCTTGCAAATTTGGTTCGGGTTAGAAAGAAGAGTGGAGAAATCAGAATTTGTATTGATTTCAGAAATTTGAATAAGGCTTCATTAAAGGACAACTATCATCTTCCCAAGATGGATTCAATTCTGCAAAATATTGTTGGTTCACAAAGAATGTCTATGCTTGATGACTTCTCAGGGTACAATCAGATTCTTGTGCATCCGAATGATCAAGAGAAAACAACCTTCACAACACCATGGGGCACATTACGCCAAGATACCTTTTGGTCTCATTAATGCGGGAGCTACTTTTCAAAGAGCAATGGACATTTCTTTTTCTGAAGAAAAGGATAAGATGTGGTTGTTTATCTTGATGACATAACAATCTTTTCGAAGAAAGGAGAAGATCACCTGAAGCACCTAGAAAAAATTCTGCTGAAATGTAGAAGGTTTGGTATCTCTCTTAATCCTACTAAAAGAATCTTTGCTTTAACCACAGGAAAATTACTTGGTCATATTATTTCTGAAGATGGAATTAGGGTTGATCCTAACAGATTTAATGAGATTCAAAAGGTAGATTTTCCAAGAAGTAGGAAAGAAATTCAATCATTTCTTGGGAAAGTGAATTTTGTCAGGCGCTTCAGTCCTAACTTTGCTGAGATTGTCAAAAGATATAATAAGGATGTTAAAGAAAGGAGTTGATATTGAATGGACAGTTGAGGCAAAGAACTATTTTGGGAAAATTAAGAAGAAACTCACACAAGCATTGGTACTTATCAGTCCAAATTTCTCAAAAGAATTTCTGGTTTTTACATTTACTTCTGAAAATACAATTGCTGGAGTTTTGCTTCAAAAGGGAAAGCAAGGTACTAAACAACGTATCTCTTTCTTTAGTAGAACATTATCCAATGCTGAGCTGAAGTATAATATTCTAGAAAAACATGCTTATGCTTTGGTAAAAGCTATTAAAGACTTCAGAATTTACATTCTGCATTCTCACATTGTGGCATATGTTCCAAGTACTATGGTGAAAGATATTCTAACTCAGGCAGATCCTAATGGAAAAAGGGAAAAATGGATCACAAAATTGTTGGAATATGATATAGACATCAAACCAACGAAATTGGTGAAGGGACAAGGGTTGACAAAGTTAATGACTCAGTCAAACGTGGATTGTCTTGACATAAATCTGAATGCAGAAATATCAGAAATTTCTACTGATGAGGAAAAATTGGTTCCAATTGATTAGAAATATCTTGTTTCAGATTGGTACAAAGAGGTGGTATTTGTTTTACAAAATCACAAAGCTCCCGCTGATCTAACAAAATCCAAAGAAAGGTTTGTTAAGCTGAAATCTTTGAGATATTTTATATTTGACGTAAATCTGTTTTGGAAAGATACAGGAGGAATTTTGTTGAATTGTTTACTTAAAGAAGAGGTTGAAAAGGTCATTGAAGAATTCCATAAAGGTGATTGCAAAGGACACCATTATTGGAAGGCTACAGAAAATAAGATTCTAAGAGTGGGATATTTTTGGCCAACAATGTTTAAAGACATTTACAAAAGTGTTGATGCATGTCATGAATGCCAAATTTTTTAACGAAGAAGAAAACTTGTACCTCTACCTTTGGTTCTTATCTATGTGGAAGCACCTTTCCAGCAGTGGGGTTTAGACTTTATTGGAGAAATACATCCATCATCATCAAGACAACATCGTTGAATTCTCACAGCAACAGACTACTTCACCAAATGGATAGAGGCAATCCCAATAAGGCAAGCTAATGATTTTGTAATTATTTCTTTTCTAGAGAATAATATATTGTCTCAATTTGGCTACCCCGAAGATTATAACAGATAATGCTCAAGCTTTCAAGTCTAAGAAAATGATTAATTTTTGTCATCAATATGACATCACTCTTGGACACTCTACAACATACTATCCACAGGGAAATGGTCTTGCTAAATCATCAAACAAGACTATTGTAAGAATCATCAAAAAGGTATTGCAGGAGAACAAGAAAGCTTGGAACTTAATGTTGAAGTACGCCTTATGGGCTGATAGGATATGTACAAAGAGATTGAATGGGACTTCACCATATGAATTAGTTTATGGTGTTGATGTTGTTTTTTCGACATCACTGGGGGTACCAGTCATGAAACTAATTTGACTTGAAGAACCAAATGCCATACAGAGAAGGATAAACCAGCTGATAGATTTGCAAGAAAATAGGAATGAAGTCTATGACAACCATCAGCATGCTCAAACATAATTAAAAATAGATTTGACAGGAAAATTAAAGAAGACAGTTTCTGAATACAAGACAAAGTACTGAAATGGGAGGCCAAAATTGAGGAAAAGGTCAAGCATGTTAAGTTTGAGAATTTATGGAAGGATCCTTTTAAGATTGCTAGTCTTCATGGGAAAAACACTTATATATTGTAGGAAATTGATGGAGGATCATATGCTGGAGGGCCTGTCAATGGTAGGTTCCTAAAGCATTATACTTGCTGAAGTTTCATCAACCACTCATGACATTGTATATATTCCATCTTTGTCAGTTTTTATTGCTAATAAGGACAAGCTGAAATAGAGAGCTCAAGCGATTTTTCATTTTTTATTGCTAATAAGGACAACTTGAAATAGAGAGCTCAAGCCTGATTTGAAGGCCCAACAGTTTGAAGAAGATGCTTGTCAAGTCAAATAAAAGTATTTTTGTTTTACCAAAAAATGAATAGCACTGGATCTACGAGTTCTTAGTGTGCCACAAGGGTACACTAACCCAAGTGGAGCCACTGTTATCACCAAAACAAGGGTTTACATTGTTCCTAGTCATGGTCTTAGATATGTGTCAAGTCACCCTATGTTTTAATGGGTAGGTGATAGGTTAGGAGTCTCAAAGGTTTCATTTTTCATATCCAAATAAAGTTTAACATATTTTTTCCATGTTTCATGAGTCTTACATTCCTTTTAGAAACCCATAGCTTAAGCCATTTTGAAAATTTTTGGAATTAGCCTCAAAACCACGTTTTCATAGCGCAGACAGTGTAAAATGTCTATTTTGCACTATGAAAATGCTGCTCTTTTCGTAGCGCTTTTCTTTATGCACTACAAAAGTGTGTATTTGGAGAATGGTATTGTCAAACATCAATCCATTAATATTCTATTATAATGTTCATTATTAGGTGTCAGCTAGGAGTCAGTCCTTAAGCATGCCTCCATCCAAACTCATCATTTCAGATTTAGGGTTCATTATGAAAGATAATTTCAAATTTGAAAGCGCTGGCTAGTCTCATCATTTTAGTTTGCATGTAAATCCTCGAACATAAGTTTTTCGAATAGTAAGCTTTGGTAATTTTCCGCCAAGGTTTTCTTCATCCACAATTCATGTGAGGTTGACCACCATTGGCAAGCGAGGCTGATCAACATAATTTTAAAAGAGGCCGATTTTGTCACAGGAATTCAGAAGGAAAGATGACAGAGGAGAAGAAACATCACATGTTTGGTCATTTCTTGAGAACAGAGCTTGAAAGCACTGAGGTCTTAATTAGAGACAAAGAAATTGTAGAAGCCTTCAAGAAAGCAGGATGCTGGAATTTTTGTAAGAAATTGCAGGGAGGGCATACTCAGGTGACAAAGGAGTTTGCACTCCATTTCACTGGCTCAAGCACAAAGGTAGAAATGCTGAATTTGTAAATTTCTCGAGAGGTCATAGCATTGGTGACATAAATTCCTAGGGTGCAAGAAACATGGTTCAAAAAATTCAGATTTGACATGGAACCATGTAAGGTGTTCCTAAAGCTAGATTTTTTAGAAACTGACTTAACCAAGGCAATTCCCAAAGACTACATTAAGGACAACTATACCAACTTTCTCTTCAACATTCAACGTTATTTCACCTGTGAAGGCATAAATCAAAAGGTTTATTTAAACTCCTGTTACATTTTACTGGTATGATTTCTCTAGATTTGCCTTCTTATTTCGAAGTGTATCTAAGATGGTAGATAAAGTACAATTGAAATCTCAAGGATGTGAAACTTCCCTGTTTCATCATGGTCTAATTAAACTGATAGTTCTACATGAACTCAAGAGGATCAACAAAGAATGGTCTTCGTTTTTGTTTTTATGTGACTTTGGAGCAGAAAAACAAGGTGTAGACATTAGCCCTAGGGTTAAAGGAACTCCATCAGTAAAAACCAACAAGTCTGTAATGTTCAGGGAAAAAAGGTATGTTAAGTTGAAACCTAGGAAGCAAGTGAAAGAACAAGTAAGCAAAGCACCAGTAGTCATCCTTGAAACTCCAAAGTCTACAAAGGAAAATATGCCTGAGGTTAAGGGAATGACACAAGAACATTCAACCAGCAAACCAGTTCAAAAGAGATTGGCTAGAAGTCAAATTTTAAAGGAGAAAGGTAAAACAATGATCTCAGGATAAGGTTCTAGCTTGAAGGGTGATTTAAATGATATTGCAGAATCCCCTTTGGTGCAGGTAGATGCGATAAAATCTGATTAAGGAAAGTCAAAGAAAATGAAACCCTCCAAGAAATTGGAATTTGAGGATGATGTCACAACATTTGTTTTCAAACCCAGAGAACCCTTAACCAAGTAATCCAAGAAGATGCAAGAGTCCAATATTGAGCTGGGGAGAATAGAAGAAACATCTGTTGTTCAAGAAGAGTTGATTGGAATTCCGTCCCAAAGCCATGAAGGTGACAAAAGCATAGTTCCTACCACTAAAACAAAAAAAGCCAGTTATGAGGTTATGGAAGAAAGGTTAAAAGTTGCCAACAATGAAACTTCCAAACTAAGAGCGAGAGCGAGAGAGCATGTTGTTGAAAGGAAAAATTTCAAAAGGATGAAGGCTCTCTGGGAAGATAAAAGGGTGTCTAAACTGTTAGCGCTTGAAATTTCACCTCAGGCTGAGACAGGTAAACCTCAAGGCTACATCAAACCATTTAGCCTCGTAGCTAGCCCTACGGGACAGGAGAAGGCTCTCTCCGGTCTATCTCATAAAATCTCCAATAGATAAGATGACCAATAAGGTAACACTGATATTAGGTTAGTAAACTGATCAGAAAGATTGATTTTGGGGTTTTTGGGTTTTTGGTGGCAAATTGAGGAGAGGGCAATTTTGGGTGTGGGGATGGGACACAGTTTCTACAGGGGGTTCTTTGGGGCGAGGTAGGAGACAATATTGATGCCTTTGATTGAGGTGGATGATTAGGAATGACAGGTGAGAAGTTAAGGAGAGCAAACAATAACTTTGAATTCTCCTTAAACAGTAGAAAATATTGAAATTAAACAAACTTAAAAGCAGAGCATGGCAAGCATGAATTCTTACTTTAACACTTCATTTGTTTAATGTGCAGAAGTAAAGAAAGAAAATGAATCACATAACAAAGCTTACAAGAACATTGAGAAACACACCATCCACACATGAGTCCACAAGAATCCCAAAAAGGACTGCAAAACCCTGGTCTTCCTTAGCCAAAAATTGCAGAGATACAGTGAAATAATACAATGATAGTTTCTCCCTCAAAAGTCCAACCTTCCAACCTCTGAAAATGACTAAGAAAATACATAATATAGGCAAGCTAACACCTTTCCTTTCCTCTAGGGGTCGAGCTCATCCTTCTAGGAGCTATTTCAACCACTTCTAAACTTAGCACTACAAACTAGGCAATCA
>APFE030007024.1:99816-144942 GCA_000404065.3 Pinus taeda | reverse complement strand
ATCCATTCATTAAATGTTTGCTATTTCATGCATGAATCTTCTAGAATAGGTAAATGAGTGTCATGGTAACATGAAAATACATTAATTACATCAAAGAGGGTGAAAAATCCCATCTCAAGTCAAAACTGGTCAAAGCTGGGTGAATTCCTGAGCTATAGATGAATTTCATGTGAAAACTGCCCAACATGTTGCGCGCAGTTGCCTGACATGTCGCGCGCCGTTGGAGCTATGTTTGGGGCACTTGAAGTTGGCCAAATTGGGAAAGAGTAGGCTTTTTGGAAATTTCTATGAGTCTACTTTCCAACCCAACTGGACTTTCTGAATTTGGAGTTCATTTGCCCTGTCAAAACGCAATTCTCCCAAGACAGCTTTCTGCAGTTCAAAAAGGTGGCAGAAAGTCAAATTTTGCATGTTTTTGACTTTTTGGAGGCCCAAAACATGACAAAATCTCAAGTCCATCCATATGCATATGTAACTTTGCATGAAAAATCTGGAAATGCTGAGTTTTTGTCAAATGGAGTTGTTGCGACGACGCGTCTCACCGGGGGTGAGACGCGTTAATGAGCAAAAACCTATAAATTGCCAAAAAATACCAAAAATGACCCAAAATGCTCAATTTTTTTTTAAATTTATGCTGTGGCTGAGCTATTTAGTACTATGCTCCTTCAAGGAAGCCTCGGCCAAAATACGGAGGGGATTGGGCCTTTTTCTCCATTTTAGTGCCTTTGCCAACCACCTTTGAAGCACTTTCATCTTTGCCTTGCACACATGCATTCTTGCCCAGTAATGGTTTTTCATGTTCCTCAGCAATTTGTTATTTTGATTGGCCTTAGCCAACAGCCTTTTCAAATGAGCATTTGCCTGGATGAGCATGGACTCTCGGTCAGCGGGCAATGGGTCACCGGGTCTTCTTCGGTTCAAGATTCGGTCACTACGAATCCTCCATAGCTCATCAAGTGCTTTCTCCTCCTCCAACTGTTTGTTGTGTTGTTCTAGGTAAGTGATGGTCCATTGGGCACTCTCAAATCTCCTCTGTAAGGCATCATTTTCAGCTCTGAGATGCTGAATGATCTCCTTTGCCTCTCGGCTAGGAGAACTGGCCTCATTACAAATTTACATACAGCCATATAGAACATTTTTCCTTGCAAAATTTGATCATTACAAGCACATTCATGATGTTTCCCAACTAACGAGCACCCATTCACAAGTTTGAAGGGCCTACCTCAAGCAATTTGATGAAGTAAAGGAGGCTTGAGCAATTCTGAAATGAGCTAGGGGAAGCTAGCTTGACATGTCGTGCAGCACGCCCAACAAGTCGTGCCCCTCTCAACGTGTCGCGCCCGTTGCAAAATTCCACTATGTGAGACCCTCTGACATGTCGCGCACCTCCCAACAAGTCGCGCACCTAGCTTGACATGTCGCGCTTTTTCAGGAGGCTTTTGGAGGCCTTCTCGATGTCAGAATTGGGTGCAGGATAGATCGTTGGAAAGGTCTTTGAGTCTACTTTCCAACACAACTGGAATGTTTCAATTCAGAGTTTATTTGACCGGTCAAAAATCAAATCTCCCAAGACTGGTCAAAAAGTGCCAAATGAGGCTGCCTCAAGGAAGAGTGTTGTTGCAGTCAACTTTTGAATGCCTTCCTCAACCCCAAATTGAGCTCATGATAGCTCAGGGGAAATATCTTTGTGTCTATTTATCATTTTACCCATCCAACAAATCATTTGGAAAACCAAGCTAGGAGAAAGCTTGATTTTCCCAAGGTTACTTTAGAGGTGTCTTTGATTCTCTTGAGGCAACAGTATTCTTGACATTTCTCTCAAACCATGACGCCTGTGAAAAAAGTGAAAGAGGTTTTTCTTCTTTGGCAGGTTTTGGAAAAAAACCGCTCTCCGTTTCCCAAAATTCAGCTTTGATTTCTCTGGAGCATCATTTGAGTGCGACTTGTCCCAATGTGTGAAACAAGGAATTTTGTCGAAATGGAGCGAAATGAAGGGGATAGGGGGCTTCTAAATTCTTGGGGAAATTTTTGGGAGTGGGGATGGATGTTGGGAAGTAAGGGAAAGTGGAATTGTAGAGATTGATTGAGGGGAAGGGGTCCAAAAGGGCAAAACACAGGCCCAACCTAGAAAATTGCCAGGTTGTAGCTAAAAACTAGGGTTTGTGGAAAAATGAGGAATTTGGTGGATCTAATGGATGGGAAGTGTTTTATTAGGTACTTTAAGGATAGGGGAAGGTGTATGAACAGCTGGATATAAGTTTTGCTGATGATTTAACCGTCCAAGAGAAATTGGCTTCAAAACCCTAGGAGAGGGAAATGAACTTGCCAAGGCACAACTGAAGCATGAACAAGATGTAAAATGACTCATTAGACACTGACATGATAATGAAAACCCTATTAATGATGATAGAATCATCTGAATAGTTAACTAGGTTGGCATTTGGGCAACTTTAGAAGGAGTTAAGGCAAACCCTAGACCTAATGCCTAGTGACCAAATTTTGCTTGAAGACTCACTGAAATGACAAAATTTGACCTTGACACTTCAAAATCACTTTGTAAGAGCACATTTGATCACTGGAGGAAGGTTGGAAAGACTGAAACTAACATAAACTAGAAATTGTAAATAGTGAAACTCAATTCTTTACCTCGACTGTTCCTGCAATCAAAGAAGCCAGATTTGTATGTAAGATTAATGCTCAGTTGAGAGCTACAAACTTGAGATTGAAAAGGAAAATTGGAGACATAGAAATACAACTTACCAAATTTGGAAAAGGTTCTACAACAATAATGAAATAGGGTGTTGAAAAGGGGCAGTGACGGAGATATATCAAAATAGTTTTGGCACATAAAAAGAGTTTTGGCATATAAAAGGAAGAACAAATGTGAAGAAGAACATCTATAATGTAAGTTATTTTGGTTTTTGGTTGATCATATCAGTCTTGATGGAATTTTGAAAAACTCCCAAACTACAGATTTTTAAAGGCCGTATTGAAAAAGAGCATAAACAGTAGGTTTGTAGCACACTACGAAACTGCTGAAGATGATCATTTAGCACTTATGGATGCTTTCTGGAGGTAAGGTTGGATTAGTTCAAAATTTTGAGGTTACTAGTAGACATGGGATCATGTATGAAGTCTCAGATGGCAATGGTGTAGATAACAACGCTTCAAGGAGTATTTCATAAGTAATATGAAGGCTGTGCTACAAAAACAGATTATTTTTGTAGCACAGTCATGTTTCATCCTTTACACCATATGCTCGAGTTTCCTTTTTGCACAGGTGTAAAATTAAATGTTAATGGATTATTAGTGCATGCCACATGTATACCAACAAAACTACTCGAAGATAAGCAGAATGGATTAAGGGCCTTAAAACGAGGAACTCTGTCTCCTAGTTATCAGGACAGTCAGGTCATGACTCAACAGGTTTTGTAACAGCACTTAGGACATCATCAAGCTTGAAGACATGGGTGGGTATCTGATTGAAGAATGTATTGAAGACCCAGATAAGGTTGTTGAAAGCATGTTTTAGGAGTTTTACTCCTATTTGTATTAGGACTCTTAAAGGCAGCTAGCTGTCAAGTTGTAATTAAGTAGTTTGTTTTGTGAACGGGTAGGTGTCTAAGTTAGGAATTTGAATTCCTATAAAGTTGTATCATAGTATCCAAGGATGTAAAACTTTATATAAAGCTTGAGAATTGAATTCCTCGGGTTGGTAATTTCATTAGCAAAAGAAAGTTGTGTTATTGTAAGAAACTGTGGTTTTCATACTTAATACAGAGATCGGTTTGACTACCCAAGATTCACAAGGAGTTTATGTGTTTGAAGTTCTTATGGCCTTGTTCAATTACTTATTTGCAGTGGTATGAGCTTTTGATACTTAGAATTCATTGGAAAATGCTCTAACTTCCTTCACATGCTTGTAAGCTGTGCTATTTCATTGTGTTACTGTTTTATTTATAAACCTAAAATCTAAGTGCCTTGACTTCCATGTTTTGTTGATCATGTTGTTTTGTTGAAGATCATCTTGACTCCATAGCCCAATAGATGTTTGCTAATATTTGATTCAACTAGTCAACCAGTTATACATTTGTCCATTTTGTTCCTAGAGTTAGCCATCCAATCATTAATCAAAAATCTTAAACCTATTGAGAGAGCCCTCTCAGATTGAGGAGGCTAAGCCTCAACCAAAAGATTGGTTTGAAAGCGTTACTCAGAGTCTGCTTGATCAACAGCCTATCAAGGTCAGATTTTGTGATAACAAATAGAATATCCATAACTGATCGACAAGTTGAACCTTCGGTGAGGAATCCTAACTTTGACGGAAAACAACAACAACAATTTAGAAATCAACAGAAAGAGTCCTCAAGGTCAAGTAAGAGCTTCATTCCAGCAAAATTACAGTGAAGGTCAGGAAGAAGATGAAGAATAAATTGTAGAACCAAATCACTTCTTTCAAGAAGATGAACTACCTACTTTCCTAACAGAGGAAGATCAATTTTCTAAAGACTATCTCATACCAAGTGATCATAAATTTGTGTTTGCAAGTGAAGATTTCTGGGTTGTTCAGACTGTAGAGTACCAAATAGGATATCAGAATGTCCCCAGTCATCTCCAAAAGAAGTACAATTTGAGGAATAGAAATGTACTTGTCACTCTAACTCAGAAAAGACAAAATGTACAAAATGACGCACCATGAAAAGAAACCACTACTGCAAGCAAAAATAAATACAAGGACATTGTCATACTAAATCGAGATAGAAAAAATGAATCCTCCACCAGCAATGTGATGAAAGATAAAGAAATGAAAAATGAATGTCATAGGAAGGAACCTCAAGCTAAAGGCCAAATAGAATGGAAATGCATCGCTTCAAAAGAGGTAGAAAAACAATCTAATCTTTTTAGTTTGGAGAATGAAATTTCTAAATTGAAAATTGCCATCCCCCTCAGTGAATTGGTAAGGAATGAAAAATATAAATTTTAGATTGCAAAGATGCTTAAGGTTGACCAGATGTTTGATACAATTAATGTGGCTAATGATGATCCAACAATCCTTTTGGTCCATCCTTAGAAGGAGCTCCTAAGGATAGTGAAATCCCTCCTTTTTATTTGAATCTTAAACTTCATGATTTTATCCTTCATAATGCTATTCTAGATTCTGGCACCTCCCATAATCTGATGCCTAAAGCCATCATGGAAAAACTAGGACTGAGCATCACCCGACCATACCATGATATTTTTTCCTTTGATTCTGGAAGAGTGAAATGTCTTGGCCTTATTAAAGACTTGATAGTGTCCTTGGACCAAATCCCAGCCAAAATGTACTCATGGATGTCGTAGTTGTTGATATTCCTCCTAGGTTTGGCATGTTGCTTTCAAGGTCTTGGGGAGAAAAATTAAAGGACACTCTGCAGCTTGACTTTTCATATGCCACTATCCCTATTTTTGGACAGATACAGAAACTTTATAGAGAAAATAAGATGAAATTTATGGTCAGCAGTAAGGAGAAGCCAATCAATCATCCTATACATGTTATTCATACTGATCTTGATTCTTTCATTCTGTTAAGTGATGTAGATTCCGTTGATGATGAAAGTTAGCTAGTGGAAATTTCAGAAGTTCCCAAGGTAATGAGCAACATACATGAATTTATTATAGTAGAAGGTAAAGAGGTTGGTGAAGAATGTAGGCAACCTACAAATTCTATTGAGGAAATTCAAAGAATATTGTAGAAAACAGAAAATTTTGAGATAGTTGTTCAAAATCCTAAAAATCAAAAAGTTCAGTCTTCAGAAATCCTTTTTCCAGATGAATAAAATGGTCTTTGGACCATGGAGTTCGATAGTGCATCAGGAAGAGAAGGAGTAGGAATTGGTGTCTGGATACATGGTCCATTACATCAGTCAAATAAAATCCCTCGAAATGTGAGAATGAGCTCTTACAAGTTGGCTTTTCAATGTTCAAACAATGAGGCGGAGTATGAGGCATTGATTACTGGCCTCAAAATTCTGAAAAAGTTGGGAGCAAAAAATATTTCCATTTGTGGTGACTTCAAATTAGTGATCAAGCAAGTCAAAGGGGAATACTAGGCCAAGCACCCAAGAATGAGAGCTTATCGCAATTTTTTATTGATATTCTCAAGAATTTTTCAGAATAGACTTTATCTCTTATTCCTAGAACTCAAAATGCCATAGCTGACTCACTTTCCACTGCAACAAGTATGGTGAAGATCCCTATTCATCCTAATCATAAGTACTCCATCCATGTCAAACATCGCCCAACTGTCCCAGATAACATGAGATTTTGGCAAGTGTTTGGAGATGATAAGAAAATAGACAATTTTCTACAATTGGAGGGAGAATTTGAAAATTCTCATATTGATGATGCATACAACTTTGATGATCCAAACATCCACTTAACTGACATTGAAATATTACAACTCAAGGACAACAACATTCTAAGAGGCTTGGTACCTTTGGAAGAGTTATTTGATAGAGATGATGTCGCCAAGAAGCCCACCATGGTTCCTATAGAAAAGGGAGTTGAAGATGTAAACATTGGCACAGATGAAAATCCTAAAATGGTCAAGTTATCAAAGTCCTTATCTTCTTAAACAAAGGGTAAGTATATGTATTTAATGAAGGAATTTGTTGATGCATTTGCTTGGGACTATTCAGATCTGAAAGTTTATGACAAAAGTATCATTCAGCACACCATTGCTATTAAGCCCAATCAGAAGCCATTTCACTAGAAATTAAGGAGAATCAATCCCAAGTTGCTGTCATCGATTGAAAGAGAGGTAAATAGACTTTATAAGTCTAGAATCATAGTCCCAATTCGGTTTTTGGAATGGATGTCTAATCTAGTACTTGTGAGAAAGAATACCAGGGAAATTCGTCTATGTATTGATTTCATAAATATCAATAAGGTGTCCTTGAAAGACAACTATCCCCTGCCTAAAATGGCTCACACACTACAGAGGGTGGTTGGACCATCTAGGATGTCACTGTTATATGGATACTTCGGATACAATCAAATTTTTGTACACAAGGATGATCAACTCAAGATAGCCTTCAGAAATCCATGGGGTACATTCAGGTATGCCAAGATGCATTTTGGGTTGAAGAATGTAGGAGCTACTTTTCAATGGGCTATGGACATAGCTTTTGGAAATGAAAAGGATGTATTTTTGGTTATTTATCTAGATGATCTTACAGTGTTTTCAAAATCTGATGAAGATCATTTGCATCACTTAAGGATTGTTTTTCAGAAATGTTGAAAGCTTGGCATCTCACTTAACCCAAAGAAGAGTTTGTTCACCATGGAAGAAGGTAAGATCTAGGACACATCATCTCTGAAGATGGCATCTGCATTGATCCTGCAATATTGGAGGCGATTCAACAACTAGACTTCCCCAGGAACAAGAAAGAGATTCAGTCTTTCATTGGGAAAATTTATTTTTTGAGAAGATTTATTCCTAATCTAGCTGAGCACTTGAAAGAAATGACAAACATGTTAAAGAAGGACAGTGAGGTAAAGTGGTCTTTGGAAGCTAAGAAATCATTTCATGCTGTAAATTTTGCATTATCTATTGCTCTTATTTTGATTATCCCGGATTATACTTCATATTTCATCATATTTTATTTTGCTTCTTTAGCATACGTTAGCAGCAGTCCTGATACAGAAGAAAGATAAAAAAATGAGCAGCCTATAGCATTTTTCAGTTGCACTATAAGAGATGCAGCACTAAGATACAATATCATTGAGAAGTAGGCATTGGCGTTGGTAAAAGCCCTCAAGGATTTCCGAGTTTATATTCTACATTCTCATACCATTGCTTATGTTCCTATTGCAGCAGTAAAACAAATTGTTGTGCAAACAGATCTTGAAGGCAAAAGAGGAAAGTGGATTGCAACCATGCTGGAGTATGATTTGGAGATAAAGCCTACAAATTTCTTCAAAGGGCAAGGGTTAGCAAAACTCATGGCTGAATCAAATCTACGTGCACTATATATAAATTTGATTGTTGCACTATTTGAAGAACAAGAAGAAGGCGACCCTTTCCTATAGGTGTCTGATATGTTGATGTCCTCACCGTGGTATTCTGAAATTGTCTATGTCTGCAGCACTTGAATCCCCCTCTGAAAGTCCCCAAAGGTAAAGCTAGATCACTGAAATTGAAAGCTTCAAAATATTGTATTCTAGATGGTGTTTTATTTTGGAAAGATCCACATGAGCTTCACTTGGTGAGAAATACCATACCATGTGGGTTCATATTGAGGGATATTTACTGAGGAAAAAATGACGTAATATATTGGGGGATATATAGAGGGGAGAGGGTTTTTATATTAGCAGGTATAAAAAATGGAGTCCAAATTTAATGAAAAAATATAAAGGGGTATAAAAAATGTTAATGAAAAAATCGATACCTACAATATCTAGTGAAAGTAGGGGTTTTTAAATTGGGAAGGTGTATTGGGTTTGTATTGCTAGGGGGTTAAATAATGTGATGTTTAGATTTATTTTCCAATATGTAGTCAAATTAAGGGTATTGTTTGATATGCCACGAACGTATGTCATATGTCAGAGGTTCATTAAGTGAAGCCCCCATGGAAAGATCCTGGAGGTGTGTTGCTGAATTGTTTGGTAGAAAATGAATCTAAAGATGTAATGAAGGATTTTCATAAAGGAGATTGTGGTAGTCATCACTTTGGAAAACTACAACAAATAAGATCTTAAGAGCTGGTTTTTATTGGCCTACCCTCTTTTCTAATGCATACAAAACAATCATGAGCTGTAATGAATGTCAAATTTTTTAAGGAAAGAGGAAACTTTTGTCATTACCACTACAAACCATTTTAATTTCAATGCCTTTCTAGCAATGGGGTCTGGATTTCATTGGAAAAATCCATCCTTCATCTTCAGTACAATATAAATGGATATTAACAACCACTGACTATTTTACAAAGTGGATTGAAGCTATCCCAACCAGGCAAGCTACTAATTATGTCATCATTCAATTCTTGGAGTCTAATATTTTGTCTAGATTTGGCTGCCCACAAAAATAATTATAGACAATGTTGCTGCTTTCAAGTCAAAATAATGGTGGACTTTTGTGCCAAATATCATATTGTGCTAGAACATTCTACTACTTATCATTCGCAAGGGAATGGTCTTGCCGAATCTTCCAATAAATCCATGGTTGATATCACCATGAAGGTAATAGAGGTAAATAAGAATAATTGGCATTAAAAATCATAATGCCTTGTGGACAGACAGGGTTAGCACTAAAAAATAAATCAGTATGTCTCCTTTTCAGTTGGTATATGGAGTTGACACAATATTTCCTTCATCTCTTGTAGTCCCAGTAATGAAAATTATACAAGAATTGGATAGTGAAACTAATGACATACAAAGGAAGATAAATTAGATGATTCATTTACAACATACAAGAGAAGAGGTTTTTTAGAACACATCCAAACTCCAAGAAAAGATTAAAAAGATTTATGACGAGAAAACCAAGGAAGACAATTTCAATCTAGGAGATGTGGCTCTTCGGTGGGATGCTAGAAATGAAGAAAAGGGAAAACATGGTAAGTTTGAAAACTTATGGAAGGGGCCCTACATAATTTATGCCTTCATAGGAAAGAATTCTTTCTTTTTGGAAGAAATGGATGGAAGAGATTTTTCAGGAGGGGCAACCAATTGTAGGCTTCTCAAGCACTACTATGTCTAAAAAGTCTTGAAAATTCATCATCATTGTACATACCGGTGTGTATTTTAATTCCAACATTTTAGATGGATGTCATAGGAGTTTGAAGCCCAAAGTGAAGGCCCTAAGGCTCTTTAAGTCAACATTGTTTTCATTTTTTATTTTTCAAGTTTTTTTTTCATCACGAAAGGTCAGTTAGTTTTAAGTCAAAAGTCAGTTTTTATGCATTTTGACTCTAATGCCCAATGAATAAGGCTAATTGTTCTACAATATTCTTAACACCTCCAAGGAGCTACCATCTTGAGCTGGAGCCAATGTTAGTGTCAGTCTTGTTAGCCTGTCACCTAGATCAAATATGCTTTTACTATGTTTTTTTCCAGACTTTCAAAATCAATTTTTTTTGTTACTAGGTTAACACAACAAAATTTGGTCATTGTTTGGTTAGTCTAAAGATGAAGTCATTCTTTGGAAATTCACTCATTCTGGTCACCTATCACACTTTATGGAGGTGTCACAATAAAAATGGGTCAATCATCATCATCATTTCATTTGGTCTAAGGTCATCCATTAGGTCGCTAGGGTTTCCAAGGTCCATCATTTTCATGAATAAAACCAGCAATGAGTAAAACATAACAAAGAAATTTTGGGAGTTGATTTTGATTTTCACACACTCCTCATACTCTCATATTCCAAAAGTTCCAGAAAAAGAATCTCCAGCATTCAGGAAATTAAAGGACATCTCAGGTCTGCAATTGTAAAGGTAACTCTATTTTCATAAAGTGAAAATTAGTTTCTAAAGGAGGGTGGGTCCCATTTCTTTTTGAAAAAGTGAAGAAAATTTCCCTATATAAACTCAAAATCCCCCAAACTTCTTCATTCACATCCTATTCACTATTTGCTATCAAGATATCCCATCCAAGAAAGAAAAAAAGTTGTTTTCCTAGGTGAAATGGGAAAAAAATTCAGGTGTTGCGCTTAGGAGGCCAGCACTGCACTCAGAAGAATTGCACTACGCTTTGGCACTGTGCTAAGGTACACTACGTTGCATGTAGGACATAGTGCCCTGAGATCCTTCAAAACTCTCCCAAACTTCATTTTTGAGCTTTCATGCTTGATTTTACTGACTTCTAAGCTAAGGAACAAGTAAGTACACCATCATCATCCCTCTTTTTCTTTTCCAATTTCATATCATGTCAATGATTCTTCAAGTTAGGGTTTGTAGCGAATTTTTCATGGGAAATGATAGGGTGAAAATGGCCATCATTATTTTTTTATTTCTAAAACATGTAAAATGATATACTATACATGCATACATGTTTAATGAGCCATTTTATCCATTTTACCCACCTCAAAACAAAGTTTTAACGCTCAAAAAGCAAAACCCTAGCTCATTCCTAGACGTTTTTGGGTAAGTTTCATCATAAACCCTGTTGTTTCCGCCTACACAAAAATCATTCTCCCACTATCTCTCCACTCATTTTCATCATCTTTCAAAGTCCTTTCACCTTTCCTAAGACCCCTCCCATCATTTTGTCAAAAAATCACCTTCATATCACTTCATTTCCATTCACACCTCACATTTTCATTTCGCTACCTGCTGCTAGGGCTTTGTGTCATCATGGAGGAAGAATCCTTACTGGAAAGAAAAGGACAACATAAAGGAGGCATGATTCTCAGATATGAACCATCAAAATGCAATAAAATCAACTCCTATCCTTTCATCAAACAATGCTTTGAGGATGTCCACTGCTTATAATTTTGCAAAAGGGTGAGCGAGGTGGGATTTCATGAGAAATTAATAGATTGGGTTGCAACTCAAATGAAAGGAGAAACTATTTCCATTGCTGGTGTTGAGTTTTTTTTTTGAGTGGCCTCCATCGCAACTACAACTGGGTTACCAGACAATGGCGAATACTAGTTCAAAGGAATGAGCCTAGATCTTGACCACTACAAGCCTTTCTTGAAGATGCCATATAGAGAAACACATACTCACCTCATGCCTTTCAGATATTTATTGGAGAAATATGCCCCTTTGATGAAAACTTTCATGAGATTCTTAACTTGTGAAGGTAGATTCTCCAGGTTGTATGCCTATCATATTCACCTCCTAATGCATTTCACCTCTCAAAAGCCACTCAACATGTGAAATTATCTATTCAGGAGCATTTCCAAAATGTATGAAAAAATACAATTAAAGGGAAAAGAGCACTCCCTAAGTTGTTGCATCATAGTATCATGAAAACCATTGTCCTTCACTAGCGAGAAGAAAAAGGTATGGCTTGGGAAGCCTTTTTGGAAGCAGCCTTGAAATGGAATGAGAAAAATGTAGCATCTTAGTCTCCTAGTGCACCAAAACAACAAACAAAGATGGGGTCATCTAGAAAAATAGTGGAGAAGGCTGAACTACCGAAACCTAAGGTAACTAAAGTGTATAAGAAAGGGCAGAGGCTTGTGTTTTCTTCTGACAAAGAGAAAGGGGCCAAGCCTTCTTCATCAACAAAGAAGGAACCAACATCAAAAGAGAAAGACACAATTGAGCATGAGTTTGGACTAATTGATCCAGAGACTGAGGATCAGACCTTAAACATGTGACAGACAATCAGGGATAAGGACTACCAAATCAAGGATCTAGAAATAATGATTTCATAAAGGGAAAAATATGTTATATCATTCCTTGAACAGGAAAACAGTCAACTCAAAGCAAAGGAGTTGATCCTAGGAAAGGAAAAGGCCAAGTTATTGCAACAAGTTGGAAAAGGTAAGGATATCATGGAATAAAGCTAGCTTGAAGCATCAAAGGGGAGAGGAAAAAGGAAAAGAACAAGAGGCCTCAAGAAAGCTTTGTAAGAGGAGCAAGAAAAAATTATGTTGAATGAGGACCCTAACCTAGAAGATAGGATTTCCCTAGAGGTTCATCAAGATAAGGAATATTGGCTCAACAGGGTGAATGAACACTTGGAGAAGCTCCTTGAGAAGGAAAACAGGGATAATAAGCTGCTCAGACACATGGCGCATCACTATCAAGCTCAAAACATGACCGCCAATGTCAAAGTATAACAACTTGAAAATAAGCTCAAGGAGGGAAAAAAAGACCCAAAGGATCAGGGGAACTTAGAGATGCTTGCTAAAGCATAAATGAAGCTATACAAAACATATTTTTACACCTTTCCTCCAATTTTGAGAAAATTCTGATCATTTTGAGTTTTTTGAGAAATTTTGGTCCAAGTTCAGACATTCAACTGCTCTAGAAGCATTTCGCTTTTTCCTTGGGCCTCCATTTGAGGAAAGGTCTACATTTTTGGAAATATCTTTTCATCCTATAAAAACCCATTTTCTCATATTTTGTATAGGTGGCTCATTTTTGGAGAAAAATGCAAAAAAGTGTCAAAACACTTCCATTCTGGACCATTTTTTGACAAGTGTTTCGCTTCTGGAGCGACCTTAGGAGAATGGATTTTTGAAGGCCTTCCGATGATCCAAATTCTGAAATTCAAACTGTTTTGGAAACTAGACGTGAAGGGATAGTTGACCATTTTCTCAGTTTTTCCTTTTGACCCGTGGAAGATACCTCAAAATCAGCTCAAAGGCAACACTGCGCTTCTACACTTTTTTGTGTTTCAAATTGTAAATTACATTGTGTAAATTTCTAGTTTCTAGTTTGACTTAGTCAAAGTCAAGATTCTCAATGTAATGGCACTAGTTTAGAGGCTAGGTGATGTAGGAATGAATAAATGTACATCATAGGTTGCTTTTTATGTTTATTAAGACTCATAAAAGAAGCAAACTCCTAAACAAACTCTCCGTGAAGTGTTTGAGTTTCACCTTCTCACTCTCACCTGTTGGTTGAGAGAATCTTGGAGTGAGTTCCTCCACCAAGGAATTCGACTCCTGAAGGTGGGAAAGTGGTCTAGGAGAGTCTATATGTATCATTTCTCCTCAGGAGAAGGGGGTTGAACTTTTTCTGAAGGAAGCTTGCATGTAATCATTTTTTCAGCTAATACAGAGACAGGTTGCAGCTATTTTCAGGGAACTCTAGCCCAGTGATTTCATGGTGCTTTTACTTCATTCTTTTTTCTAATGGTCTAAACATATTTATCTAGATTTTATCTCTTCTTTTTAGGGATTCCTAATAGTAAAATACACATAATTCTTTTTTTTCAAGCTCTATTGTCTCGTTTTCATATTTGTGTGTATGTCTTCCTAAGCTAGAAATCATTTTTATTTATGCTCATTAGTTTCTTCCATACTATATCCTCTATACTACAATAACAATATTCAAAATACACCAAGGCTTCTGATACCTAGATCCTTCTCATATTTTCTCCTGCACTCCTATAGACTAGATCTATTTGTGGCTCCAAACCCTAAGTTCAACAAATCCTAAAAACCAAACTTTCACAAACAAACAAATAAATACACATATCTAGCCTAAAATTCATTTGCTTTAAATTAATATCACCGATAAGAGACTTAGAGAGATCCCTCTCGTGCTCATAAGGGTTAGCTACTAAGCTGAAGTGGTTTGAGGTTACCCTTCTCGATTTTCTTTTCAGCCTAAGAGATTGTAAGGACTAATAGTGTGCATGTCATACAATTTGTGTTGTGTACATGTGGTATTGTGTATGTGCATTGTGTAGTCATGGTATCATGGCATGTGTATTCATTGTGTTATACTATAAGTATGTATATGAATTGTGTTGTACACCGGGTGTAGGTGTATGTATTGTGTTGTGTGGTACACTGGGTGTAGGTGTATGTGTTGTGGTGTGACACCAGGTGTAGGTGTATGCATCGTGTTAGACACTAGGTGTAGGTGTATGTGTCATGTTGTACACTTTGTGTAGGTGTATTTGTTGTGTTATACACCAAGTGTAGGTGTATTTTTTGTGTTATACACCAAGTGTAGGTGTATGTGTTGTGTTGTACACTATGTGTGTCTATACATTATACAATGTGATGGGATAGGTATGTATGGGACTCTCTAGGACCTTTTTGTTGTGATTGAGGGTTGAGTCAGGTTAATCTCTATATTCCCTTGTTGTTAATATTGAGGGTTAAGGTGGTTTAGACTCGGGATACCCTTGTTTCTATTCATGGTTGAGGCAATTTAGTCTCAAGATACTCTTGTTGTTGATATTGAGGGAGGAGGTGGTTTAGTCTTTGAATTTACTTGTTTCTTAAATAGAAGGAACTGGGTGCTTACCAGGTTTGGAAAACCAAACTAGTGCGTATACATGGTTAAAGAGAAGAGAATCCATTGGGTGCTTTCCAGGTTTGGAAACCGATTCAGTGTGTGTACGGAAAGGATAAAGAAGAAAGGAAGAAGAAAAGAACCATTTGAAAGATAACTATTAATATTTTGTTTTAGTTTTTAATTATGTATGTGATTTATGATTCTAATTTATGATGGTTGCATTTTGAGCTAACCGAATGTGATATGTTTATACATGATGATTTGATCAAGAGCTAGTTTGACTTATTGTAATAATAAGTAAACATAATTGCAATTTTACCTTAATGAAAAGCCACTAATGAGGTATGATTTTTATTTATTTCAGTTTTATTTTAACATAATGGTAATTATGTGCTTGGTACATGAAAGCATGGAAAATGCCCAGTTTGGGGTCATTGAAACTGACTGTAAGAAATTAGTAGCAGAAGCAGCAAAAGGAATTGGAACATGCAATAGTATGTTGGTAAAGCACGTCAAGAGTAGGGCCATTGTGGGACATTAGTATCCGATAGTGCCCATTTATTTCCATGAGCATGTTATGATTGGTATGATGGTTTGAGGCAGGGATATGCCTTGGTTATTTTACCTTCCGATGCGAGCAAACCTTAACAAGGGGTGGATCACCTGAAAAAGGGGATGTCGAGGAACTTGGAAGGTGAGTGACTGCATGGAAAGGGGTGACCAAATTTCTCGAGGGATTATGTATCAGAGACGGGAAGGTCAAGGGATGGACTTGTTTTTGTCATTAGCATTTCCATATGGAATTAAATGTAGATTGGGAGTGTGCTCTAGAACAATGAGTTGGTAACTATTTACAAAGAGAACAAGTACCGCAAGGATCGTAGCACTGGATATTGGATGCAAACTTTAATTTTTGCAAAGGATTTTGGACCTCCTTGGAAGGAGGTGAATCCCAATATTACTTTGAGGGTGGAGGTGTGAGCCTTTGGATTCCCTTGTTGCAAATGAAGGCTATGTATCCCTCACTATTTTCTAGTGGAGCCAAATGAGTTTTTGGTATATGTACATATTAATTTATGGTTGTTAATGTAAATACCACATTGAGATGTCTTATAAAGCTCCAATAAACGACATGGTTGTCATGTTGCCATGTTTTTTATGATGGTTTTTCTTTTGAGCAGGTTGTTCATTATAAATACTGCTATCTTATAAATATCCATGGGTAGTATGTTTTGTTTTCTATGGTTTGTTAGTAATAGGTGGCATAGAGCACCGAGGATAGTGTTCCCCTAAGGGGGAGGGGTCTGTAACAACCTCAAGTTAAAATTTCATGTAATAAAGTTAATAAATGAAAAAAAAATACCAAGGTCATGGGCCACGTATACCAATCTAAATTTTGGGAAAACATCCTATTGGGTGTTCATTTTGTTTTTATGGCTAAGGGGAAATTGAGAAAGGCATTGAAAAGGAAAACATGCATTAATTAGTATTTATTTATGAAAGTAAAGGAAAATAGGAGAAAAGGGAGATGAAAGGTCACAAGTTTGCATGAGGAGGAAATTGAAGGAAATTAAATGAAATTGAAGAAAATAGAGGCCTCAATAATAAAAAGGCTTCTGAGGATAAGTTTACAACTTTTATTGGTTAGCCTTTTTATCAGTTTCTCTTTGGATTTAGTTGGAGAGAGGACAAGAGAACCAAGAGGAGAAAGAAAGTAAGAAAGAAAAGGAAATAAAGGACAAGGAAATCAACGGAAAAGTAAGGAAAGATTGGATCAAGTAGCTTCAACAGGAAGATTTTCATATAACAAGTTTCCCGTGTGATTTCCTAGATGGAGTGTGATTTCATGCTGCATGCATTTGTGTATTTGGTTCATCTATTGTCATTGGCATGCATTTTTCCTAGTTTGATAGTGGTTTCAACCTTTCCTTTCTAATTCTTCAATAACTATGGTGTGATCATATTCATTTTTTGTTGAGATTTGGATTTCCTAAAGGTTTTGGATCCGGGTGAGGTGGTCTCAAGAAAATTCCAAGGGTTGGGGGTGGAGATGGTTTTCTTCGTGAATCCCTCAATAGGTGGATGGGGACAAGAAAATTTCTCAAGGGATGGTGAAGTAATTTTGAGGCATCCAAGCTTGGTTTAATTTTGTGATCTTGGGATTGGTTTAGGTGAGATCATGGTAGCATGAGTGTGGAGGTGGTTTAATCGATGAATTTCCTTATTTGTTTGTATCTTGGTTTATCCCATGAGATCCCACTTCCATGCTTAGAATATGACGTAGGGGTGATTGGATGAAAGAAATATTTGGTTTAGCCCAATCTATTTTCGGGTGGTACACGAAAGTTCCTCACTTGGTTTGTTTTTGCATCATTTAATGAGAGTTATTTCTCTATGGAAATCTATGAAGCATTTGTATTAGTTAATATGATGATTTTATGGTTGGTATGTCATGGTTACTATGATGATTATTTTATGTTTATAAGCATGGATCGGTTATATACTCTAGTTATGGCTTGTTCATGAATTGATATGTAGTTGGTTGGTTGATGAATTGATGAGCTAAAAAATGTTATTGAATCTATTAAGAGATGGAATTATAACTTCTTGTTGAATCTTAGGTAAGTTTCAAGCCCCTGTGTTCAAATATGTTCATGACCTGTAGATTTCATGTTCACCATATGTTTCATGAAATGATTATCATGGTTAGGCCTGGTTAGGTAAATTTATTGACTAATTTTTGTATGAATGGAATTTTCTTGATGTTATATATCATTCTAGAAAGTCTCATTAAGTTCTGGGCAATGGTTTGGAGACAAGCCGTGAAAATGTGGCACTTATTTCAGGGTCGCAGGCTCAAAACTGAAAAATTGGGATTGTAGTCACTACCTTGCAGGATTATGCATGTGACTAGAGGTCTATATTCTCATGGATTCCATTTTATGCATGCAATTGGGGGCCTAGATCACTAAAAAGGCAAGTTAGTTTAGGGTTTGGGAACCTAGAGTGGTTGTTTAGCTCCTGGAAATAATGTAGCTCATGAGGGAGGTCAGTAATATTTTAGTTTTCCAACTCCACTTCCTTAATGAAGCTAGGAGGTCGGTCCATGTCAGAGTAGCCTTCAACTCATGTTTACCTTAGCATGCCAGTTAATGTGGGTAAATGTGGGAGGGGTGGTTACAGTTAACTTGCTTCCAAAATCCATTCAAGGACATTGAAAATTCATGTCAAGGGCATAAAATCCAAACCAAGTAATGAAATTGAGTGTGATAATATTTTAATTTTTTTTTGTAGAAAGTTTAACATGAGCATGCTATTAGCATGCTTGCAATTTAAAGTTCTCAATAATTAATCCTTTAATGCAAAACTTGCATGGCATGTTAATGAGAAAAATGATAGTTCCAAAAATTTTTCAATAGATTTTGAGACATGGGATTGTATTATAGGGAACATCCCACTATAATCTAATTTCACAAGTCCAATATAATAAAATTTTCATCAATATGATTCCCAACTATGATTTTATGGCAATCTATAACTCGTTTCCAAAATCCATTTGGGGACACATGGAAAATATGTTTTAGTGGCATCAAAACCAAACCAAGTAGCATACTTGAGTGTCATAATATCTTGTAATTATGTTTTAAATGATGAAATGTTAGTGTACTATTCATTTGATCCATTTTTTTCAAGAATTGACCCTCTAATGCACCAATCACGTTACATATTAACGAACAAACCCTAGTTCCAGAATTTATCTACTAAAAGAAGATTCATGAGATAAAATCATGGTATATGGAAACATAAGTTGTAATATGATGTCATGATTCCAATTAAATTGATGTTCCATTAATCTAAGTCTTAATTATTGCTTTAGAGTGAATTTTAACTTACTTCTAGAAGCCCTTCAAGGATACATGATGAATTTATGCCAATGGCATTAAAACCAAAGAAAGAAATATAATTGAGTGCCATGAGATCTTACAATTGTTTTTTTCCAAGGAAAAAATAAGCATGATATATAGATATTCTTAATCCATGGTTTTCATTAATTGACCCTTTAATGAAAAAATTGCATTGTGTGTTACTAAGAAAAATCCTAGCTTTGGAAATTGTCAAAGAAAACAAGCTTTGAGCCATGGACTCACGAAAGAAGAGTGCTCATGGTTGTAGTTAAATTTTATAGGTCCAATTTAATTGAAATTTCATTCATGCAATTCCTTATTATTTTTTTTATAATGAGTTATAAATCTCTTCTACAAGCCATTCAAGAACACATGGTGAATTTGTGCCAAAGGCATATAAAACAAATTGAGTTCCATAAGCCCCAATATGTTGTTTTGCAAAAGGTTAACATGAGAATTCTATCCACATATTCTTAGTGTACATTTTTCAAGATTTGAACCTTTATGGAAAAAAATCCATTACATGTTATCAAGGAAAACCCTAGTTCTAAAAAACATCGAATAAAACAAACTCTAAGACATGGACTCATAAGAGAGGGTTCCCTTAATTGTAATTTGAAGTCACAAGTCCAATGAAATTGAGATTTCATCAATTTTAGTTTAAATTATCATTTTACAAGTTGCAATTTTCTTCCAAAATCCATTTAGGGACATGTTGTTACACAAACTAGTAGACCTAGTAAATAGGCTAAAGATATAGGGAACAAGAACACCTTCGGATGAAGGCCCATTGTAACCACAACCTATGTCACCTTCTCTTCTCATATTTTCACTGATGGGATGAGTCATAATATACCTCACTTGTGATATATTTTTCTATGATGGATTTAAAATGAGGCAAGGTGGTTCATTCAATATAAAGGTTCAATTAATGTGTGAGCTTTGGGAGAATCTATTATGAATTTCCACGAAAATCCACCTTAAAGGAGGACTTCCCAAGACCTAGGTAGACAAGGGAAAAAGCAATGATTGATATACTTCAACAAGTACTTTAGCTCAAGCCTTTAACCAATCCCCAAGTTGAAGGATAACACCTAGGATTCCCACTTGGAACGATGGTTAGGGAATCGATTAAGTTGTTATTCTACTGTGATAATTTACTTAAATAAGGAGGAGATCTAGAGGAAACACTAGTGCATAAGACTTTCTAGACAGTTTAGCAAAATCTATTTCCTAAATAAATTTGTACCAAGCCCTAGGGATTCCTCCTTATCCTTAAGGGGACGAGGAAAATAAGCAAGGATAAGGTTAAGTGAAAGATGATTCATCAAGTTAGGGGTGATAACCAAGGATCTAGGACCAATGCCTAACAATTGGGATGATAAGAGTAAAAATGATCTTGATTTGAGAAATTTGTTCTCCAAGGAGACTTAAAGGCAACTTCACTAACCCTAATGGTTGTAGCTTCACATCTAATATAGGAATTTATACTTTTCAACAATAGTTAATGGAGCTTCAAGGACACAATATAAAAAATTAACCTCTACAAACATTCATTCATCATTATCTATGAATAACACATGAAATACTTTCAATAGCTTTAATGTTCTAACAAATTTGCATTAAATTAGGACACATTAATGATCATGAAACATCATTCCATATGTTATATATTCATTAGAAAAAAAATATATCATAAAATAATACTCACAAGATAACTAAAAATATATACATCCATAAACATGGAAAAGAGAAGCTCCAAGAAAGATAATGAAAAATTCCAAATGTCAAAATGAATTAGATTCATCGAAATCACTCCAAAACATTGTAGGCCAAAAATATCTAATGAGGCTAGCCGAAAATCCCTAGTTTCATGATCTCGAATGAGAGTGAGCCTCTTATATATGTACAAGTGTCATAAGTTTAAATTTCTAATGAGGAAGGCCCGAAAATTTTCAAACAAGTTAACAAACCCTTGGTTACAAGACAACCAATATAGCTTCAACATTAATAATTATTTTATTCCTCTTTTAGCCCATGTAACTAATGTGAAGTGCTCTCCAATGATAGTGTTGAGGCCTCATGTGTTGAGAATGAGGGTGAGGGCCTTTTCACGATGTTGGACCCGCTAACATGTTAAGGGGATCTTCCTAGTAAGAAGTCCCGATTAGACCTCAGAGCATTTGGTGTAGGAGTCCCAAAAATGGGTTGTACGGTAATTCCTTGACTGCGATGTTGCATAGAGGCAAGTAAGATAAATTTGTCAGTAGTAAGGGTGTTACTGATGCAATGAGTCAAAGAAGGTGTATGAGAGGTTCTAACACATAAAGGGGAGATGAGGGTGAAGGTGAGTTCTAGGTTGAAAGGGATCAGTCCCAACTCGACCAGGAACACACAACACAAAAGGACATGCACAGCTTCTGGGGAGTAGTCCACTTGGATGCATAAATCACAACATACAAAGTAAGATAACACGTACAAAAGTCCGAGATGAGTGCAACAATTGTTATAGCAAGGTTCATGTGAAAGATATGTTTGGTGTCGGGTAGAGCAGTCGACACGGATGGGAAATCATTAACAACATATACAACACATTAACAACAAGATTCATATAATTGCATACAAATCAGTTCATACAAAAATACATAAGTTAAACAACATATATCATTAAGGAAATTGGAGCAGTCCAACTACAATAACAACATATGCATGAAAATGTGCTCGCTCTTATTATATAAAGTGTAAGTCACAATCATACAATACTTCCATGTAAACTTGATAGCCCCAATAGTGGAATGTTCCAGCCACATCCGCCTACTCCTCCAAAGAGATGAAATAGCTCCGTGTAGTGGAGAAGCCAAGGTGCATTAAAATATTGTCCAAGCTTTATCCAAGATAGTCTTATCAGAAGCTTGGTTGACTAAAAAAGCCCATACAATGAGTTATGAGGGACTACTTATAGCAAAGGGTGGAGTGACCCTTGACATTCCCCTTTGTGACCCATGACTCTTCACCTACTCTATGACTGTTACATCCAACCATTGACACTTGACTTACACTTGACATGACTCAATATTACAATGCACATGTACTCATGTGAGACAACATGGCTTGAGCAAACCTTGCAAGACATCACTGACACTTGGTCTGCTGTGATGAGACCAAATTTTTGACATGCTTGCGATGGTGAAGGTGGTGAGCTAATGCCAAGCTTGGTCGTCCGTGATGGTGTGCATGCACCTCATGGTGACATCTTGATAAAGTGAAATCTTGCCTCCATTGCAACCGGTGCATTGGTTCGGCCCCTTCATCCAACTCCTCTGTTAAAATGCACATGGTGTTCTTAGGTAAGGTTAAACTGGCAACGCACTGATGCATAGTGTCTGTGTTGATCTTCAAGTGTGTGTTGGTGGTCATGTGCATAAACTTTTTGAAGTACATGTTCAGCCCCAGTTGGACTTGCTTCTTGTCTTCACCTTGGTGAATGTGCTGAATGGGTTGGATTTCATGATGTCTTCTCTATGTCAGCTACTAGGATGGATACTTAACTTGTATGGACGTACTTTCATGTCTGAGTGCATGTTGCACCCGTTGCTGTTCTTGTTCCTATTGTAACTCATTCGTTTGTCTGTGCAGCTTCATGTTCTTCCTGAGTTGCTACTTCAGCACATGCAAGCACTTATTTGTTCCATATTTTGCCTTCACATGATCTTCATTTCGTGCCATCACTTCAAATTCAGAGTATCCAAAGTTGATGTTATCATCAATGGACCTGCTTGAGATTGCAACCTTGTTCTGCCTCCTTGCTTTCAACATCCTTCCTCCTGCATTCGTCGCATTTGGTATTTTGTATTTGGCTACTGTTCATGATGTTTCTTGCTGTGATGTTTCTATTTTCATATCTGGATGTCCTTGTCTACAAAAAACTTGATGTCTTCGTGGGTAGGCAAGTCCATGGAAACTTGATCGTCTGCATCCCCAAGTGTGCTTTGAATGGTGTCTTTGTCTCTACTCTCTGGGAAACTAATGTACCTATACTGCTGAGAGGCAGATGAACATATAGGATTCCTGGATACGTGGAAACACTCATGGCAAGCAATCTATCAGTCGAAAACCAAAATGAACATGAGAACTGACTTGCAACATACCTAGGTGCATGATCATGAAGGTTGTGCAATTTTGACTAGGAGGTTGGGAGACCGACTGCCAAGACTGCACAAGGCACAGTCTGGTCTACTGAGAGACTGAATGATTGTTGGAACTGTGCAATGCATAGTTTAGTCTGGCTACTGACTGTTGGGATTGCATAATGCATAAGTCCAGCTAGGAAGGACTGGTAGCCTAGGGACAGATTTGCGGAATTTCTTGGGCCAAGCAGCCACTATCCTCCAGAAATGCGCAAAACAGTCATGGAGGCCAGTGCTAGGCAGGAATACACAAATCTAGAGAGGAAGGTGAGCCTACCTTTCCCAGATTACGTAATGTAGCCTTGGTGAAGGCAAATCCCAGGCCAATGTTGGCCCGACTCATTGACAGTAATCTGAAAGCAGGTAAGGTAATAAATGCATGGCGACACTAATTGATAGTAGAAGTGATTAACAGTGCATGCAAAACATGAATGAAAGATTAAGCAAACATATCAACATGCATGTGGGTGAGCCAGTTTGCCAGTTGGGTTAATGTCTGTGCAAAACAATTTCATGCATTCGACAACAGTGAGATAGAAACGAAAATTGAAACAGAGCTAGTACAAGATAGTATATATGTAAACGATAGCAAGCATTCAAAGAAATCAAGAAAAGAGTACTCCCACAAGCAAAAACACATAAAGCGACATAAATGCATCACAAGGCATGGGAAGCGGGCTTACCCCAAAACAACTGAGTTGAATGTGTCGACTACTCCTAGATGTGATGTGGGACATTAGATCTGCAAGGTTGATGTGAGGACTGAGCTTTGCAGTGTCGGGTTAATGAGTTTTGATAACAACGAGGTTGTGATGCACATGCCACGAATCTAGGGAAAGTGACACTTGGTGGGATGTTTTAGAATTTCTCCTTGCATGTAACCTCCAACTGTCCCTGAAACAAGGGAGGCCTTTGCATGTTGCCTTGGGAGAAGTAGCCCATGCATGCAAGTTTGTTTTGCTTAGTCCTAGAGGGAATCGGTCAACTCAGCTGCGGATGCAAGAGACTGCTTGATTGCTGGAGAGAAATGTGTATTTTTGTCTAGGAGCTGGGCTGGCTGCCTAGGAGATTTGTGCAATTTCTAGGCAGAGCAACTAACTACTGACCAGATTTGTGCAAATTCTAACCTGAGGAGACTTTCTGGGGAAATTTGAGCAAATCCTAGTGGGAGTGTTGGCAGCGAGGATTGCGCAATCTTGGAGCCCAATAGGCTACCAAAGAGGACTATGCAATTTCTGGAGGGAAGGCTGGATACCCTCTAGAAATGTGCAATTTTCAAGGGGAAGCTACTCAGCCTACAGCTAGACCAAGTCTAGGTGAACAGCCTATGAGGGGAATGGATGAAGCTATGACCGACATGCTGCCTTTGTGCAAGAAAGGCACTGAAGTTTGTGAACTCGATGAAGAAAGGAAAGCTACCATGAAGGTTGGAAGGGAGGCTCCAAAATGAGGCTAAGGAAAAATTTTGGAGGGTGAATGTAGCCGCTACAACACTTGGCAACACACTAGTTGAACTCCAGTTCTCTGAATGGACCATGTTCGTGAAAAGCAAGTCTAACACCTCCAGAAGTATTTCTCAGTTTTTAGATCATCCTGATTGCACACTAACTTGATTGTAAGATGTAGCATCTTCCAAACCCTTGGTCGATAGACACACATTGCAAGCCAAGGCAACACAGTTGTTTCGATTGGGGTTAAGGAGTATATAGGTGCACAAGCAGTATAGTCGTCAGAGTCTTAGTTTCATCTCTAGTGTTGCTCCACTACCAGTAGCTCTGGACAATACCTTGGTGGAGTCACATAGGAATTCAAGTATGGATCCACTACTAGTGAGCCTCGTTAGTGCCCCAACGGAGTTACTTGCATCACCTCCCTGTGTAGGAAGCCTTTATCTTCTTTCACCTTATTCATTTTCATTTTGAGTTTTTGACTTTTCATTTTTTTATTTTTCATTGTGCATAGCACTTATTCATTTCAGAGGGAGAAGAGGGATCCTGACTTATTGAGAGCAAAAGAGGTTGTTCCAATAGAGAAGTATTTTATTGTATCTCTGATGTGTCTGTTAAGGTTTTCCCCCTTACCTTACTCTACCTGAATGAGATGACAAGGGTTAACCCAAAATCAATAGACTAGAGAAGGTGACACTAGTTAGCACACAAGAATTGTGTTTACACCAAGGTTTACTTCAAACAATACGTATTTTCCTTCAACGTGTCATGGACTAAAAGTAACAAGCTCATCATACAGAGGCAAGATGACAGATAACCAAGTAGTGATAGCTAGACAAGCCCTCTTGTACTTTACCCAGCTTGCTTCAAGAGTCATACATGGTTTCATGCAAAACTAACCTATGAATGAAAAAAGTGATCAAACCAACAATCAACAAAGAAAAGCAAGAGTAAAAGCAGAAATGAAAGTGAAGCAAGTAAAAAAACAAGAAATAAAACAAACAAGCAAACAAAGCACATAAGCAAACAAGCATGCAAGAAAACACTACTCCTACTTCTACACTAACGGAACATGGGCCTGATCACGTGAAGTGATACTTCCAATGCAGCCACCGGCACATTAGTAGACCCATGTTGGTGAAGGCTTGGTCTACGAGCAACCTAGTTGTGTGAACTAGCAAGCAAGAAAGATATAAAAATGAAGACAACCACACTTCATGATTCAAAGTGCTTGCGGGACATAAGTGAGTGCATGTGCATGACAGGTAGTCCGCAGAATTATCATGGTGCTATGTGACACTATGTGAAACTTTGAAGAATATGCACACTCTTGACTATGACATGTGAGTAAGTGAAAGAAACAAAGATAGTTTGCATCGTGCATGAGTGCTTGTAATGTAAGACTCCTCCAATACATGAGCAATCGGATCGTGCAGTTCAAGTGGAGGAAGTAAAATCTGAGTGTTAGATTGATCTTGAGTGCATACAAATGAGTAATGAGGAGCCTTGAGCATTTGAACAATTTCCTGATCAGAAGTGAAACCAACCTCAGGACAGTGAGGGCCTTACATAACCATCATCTTGGGCTGAAGTGCCTTGATGGTCTGTGGAGTTTCGACTTCATTGATAGATGGATCTTCATAGACTAGTGGCTTAGACGGACTAATAATGAGTGAATCAACATCATGATTAGATGATGAGGTGAAGAGATCATGACAACCAAGATCAGAAAATTTAGGATGTTGGTCAGCATCCTCATGGTTTGATGAATCACACGGAGGGGTAGATGAGGATGAAGGATGTTCACCCTTTGCATTTCTGTAAAATGAAGATAAAAGATCAAGTGGATTTCCAATGAATGATTGGTCCCCTTCGTGGTTGGATGATGGGATAACATACGGTGTGTCATATGGAATATAAACAATGGGTGCATCCATGGATCAAGACACACATGCGAAATCATGGATGGCAGGTTCACCAACGATGTTAGGAAAGAATGAAGGGGGCTCGCATGGAAGGGAGTCATCCTTCACCAAGTGTTGATGCTCAAGATCCCACTCATACTCTTCATGAATGAAAACACATGTTAATTATGCAACACAAACTCTATCATTGGGTTGTTCCTCCTTCACAATAAGTGAAGAGTCCGAAATGGATGAACACAAGAAAACATCATCCGAAGTAACACCCAAGTGCAAAGATGGAGGTTGTAGAAAAGAATGCAGATGAGGAGTCGAAGGAATCACAACCAAATCTACACGAAAATTGAGTGACGTGATGTTGGGAGGGTTTGAAGGATGAATAGGTGTGTGAGTATGATCCCCAACATCACTCAGCAGTGGTGGTATAGTTGAATAAGAGGAAGGTGGATAGTCAATTGACACAGTGTCTGCTTCCACATGAGATTGCGCAACTCCATCAATCAAGAATGTTGAGTGAGGCTTGATATCAAAATTTCTTTTGGCACGGGCATATTTCTTAAGAAAATACTTGATCTGGTCCCAAAGATAAGCAAATTTCATCTGGCTCCTCGGAGCTTGAAACTGCAAGTCATGGAAACACTGCCAAAAATTAATAACGGATTCATGTAGAGACCTCCATTGCTATTATAGTTTCCAGTCAAGATGGTTTGGATCAAAATGATAGAATGTGTCTTCAATAAGATCATGAAAGTGCTCAAATGAGTGCACGGTGTCAGCCGGTAGGCTGAGCACACAATGAAATGGAGATTCGAGAAGTGCGTATGCAAGTAGCAAACTGACATGTTCATCAGAAAGCTCATCTTCTTCATGAATCATGGAAACAAAGTTATGTAAGTGCTCAGGCTAGGCCACTTCACCTTCACCATCATACATGTGAGTGGACAAGAGATCGAAAAGCTTCCTCGAGATAGAGACATCTTCACGATTTGAAAAACACCACGAGGGAAGAAGAGTGCAAGACTCCATGAAAGATATGAAAAGGTTTAAAACTGGATGAGAGGACACAATTTGTCATCAATCCCTCCTTCTAGCACTAGAAATGTTGATGGTGCTAGACCCGCCAACATGTCAAGGGGATCTCCCTGGTAAGAAGTCCCAATTAGACCTCAGACTGTTTGGTGTAGGAGTCCCAGCAGTGGTTCTTATGGTAATTCCTTGACTGCGATGTCACATAGAGGAAAGTAAGACAACTCTATCAGTAGCAAGGGTGTGATTGATGCAGTGAGTTAAATAAGGTGTATGAGAGGTTCTAACACATAAAGGGGATATGAGGATGAAGGTGAGTTCTAGGTTGAAAGGGATCAATCCCAACTCAGCTAGGAACACACAACACAAAAGGACATGCATAGCTTCCGATGGAGCAGTCCACTCAGATGCAACAATCACAACATACAAGGTAAGATAACACGTACAACACTCATAGATCAGTTTGAGATGAGCACAATGGTTGTTACACCAAGGTTCATGTGAAAGATTTGTTTGGTGTCCGACAGAGAAGTCGACATGGATGGGACATCATTAACAACATATACAACACATTAAAAACAAGATTCATATAATTGCATACAAATCAGTTCATACAAAAATATGTAAGTTAAAGAACATATATCATTAAGGCAATTGGAGCAGTCCAAATACAATAACAACATATGCATGAAAATGTGTTGGCTCTTATTATATAAAGAAGTGTAAATCACAATCATACAATACATCCATGTAAACCTGCTAGCCCCAACAGTGGAACATTACAACCACATCTGCCTGCTCCTCCAAAGAGATGAACTAGCTCAGTGTAGTGGTGAAGCCAAGGCGCATTACAATATTGTCCAAGCCTTATCCAAGATAGTCTTATCAAAAGATTGGCTGACCAAAAAGGCCATACAATGAGTTATGAGGGACTATTTATAGCAAAGGGTGGGGTGACCCTTGACATTCCCCTTTATGACCCATGACTCTTCACCTACTCTATGAATGTTACATCCAACCATTGACACTTGACTTAAACTTGACATGACTCAACATTACATTGCGCATGTACTCATGTGAGACAACATGGATTGAGCAAGACTTGCAAGACATCACTAATACTCGGTCCGTTGTGATGAGACCAACTCTTCACATTCTTGTGATGGTGAAGGTGGTCAGCTAATGCAAAGCTTGGTCATCCGTGATGGTGTGTATGCACCTCATGGTGACATCTTGTTGAAGTGAACTCTTGCCTCCGTTGCATCTGGTGCATCGGTTCAACCCCTTCATCCAGCTCATATACTAACATGCACATGGTCTTCTTGGGTATGGTTGAACTGTCAACACACTGATGCATAGTGTCTGTGTTGATCTTCAAGTGTGTTTTGGTGGTCATGCAAATCAACTTGCCGAAGTATGTTCAGCCCCATTTGGACTTGCTTCTTGTCTTTGCCTTGGTGATTGTGTTGAGTGGGTTGGATTTCATGTGTGTGCTCAATGACATGCATGCTGCTAAATTCCTTGCATGCACTCAACAACACTGCTCACGATGTTTACTCTGTGTCAATGGCTGGGATAGTTCCTTAACTTGTATGAGTGCAATTTCATTCGTGAGTGCATGCTACACCCATTGTTGTTCCTGTTCCTCTTGTAACTCATTTGTCTGTCAGTGCAACTTCATGTTATTCTTGAGTTGTTGCTTCAACACATGCAACTCCTTCTTTATTGCATTTTCTGACTTCACACGATCTTCATGTCATGCTATCACTTCATACCCGGAGTCTCCAAAGTTGCTTTCGTCATCAATGGACCTGCTTGAGCTTGCAACCTTGTTCCACCTCCTTATTGTCAACAACCCTCCTCTTTCATTCGTCACATTTGGTATGCTGTCTTCAGCTGCTATTCATGATGTTTCTCATTGTGATTTTTTTATTGTCATATCTTGATGTCTTTGTGGGTAGGCAAGTCGATGGACACTTGATCAACTACATCCGCAAGTGTGCTCTAAATGGTGTCTTCATCTCTGCTCTCCTGGAAACCATTGTACATGTATTGCTGAGAGGTAGATGAACACTTGGGATACTTGGAGACATGGCAACACTCATGGAAAGAAATCTTTCATTCAAAAACCAAAATGAACATGAGAACTGAATTGCAACATACCTTGGTTCATGATCATGAAGGTTGCGCAATTTTGGCTGGGAGGTCGGGAGACCGACTACCAACACTGCACAAGGCACAATATAAGCTACTAGGAGACTGACTGATTGCTAGAATTGTGAAATGCATAGTCTATTTTGGTAGTTGACTACTAGGATTGCAAAATACGCAATTCTAGCTGGGGAGGACTACTGGCCTAGGGACAAATTTGCACAATTTCTTGGGCCACGCAGCCACTATCCTCTAGAAATGTGAAAAATAGTCCTAGAGGCTAGTTCTTTGTAGGAATGTGCAAATCTGGAGAGGAAGGTGAGCCTTCCTTTCCCAGGTTTCGCAATGTAGCCTTGGTGAAGGCAGAGCTCGGGCCAAGGTTGGCCCGACTCGCCGACAGGAAACTAAAAGCAAGTAAGTCAGTGAATGCATGGCGACACTAAGTGATAGCAAGAGTGATTAACAGTGCATGCAAAGCATGAACCAAAGATTCGGTAAATAGATCAACATGCATGTGGGTGAGCCAATTCACTAGTTGGGCGAACGTCCATGAAAAACAGTTTCATGCATGTGACAATAGTGAGATAGAAACAAAAACTAAAATAGAGCTAGTACAAGATAGTATATATGTAAATGACAACAAGTGTTCAAATAAATCAAGCAAACAGTACTACCACAAGCAAAAACACAAAAAGCAATAGAAATGGAGCACAAGGCATGGGAAGTAGGCTTACCCCAAAATCACTAAGTTGAATGTGCCGACTGCTCTTAGATGTGATGTGGGATGTCAGAGCTACAAGGTTGATGTGAGGAATGAGCTATGTAGTATCCATTTGATGAGTTTTGATAACATCGAGGTTGTGATGCGCATGCCACAAATATAGGGGAAGTGATACTTGGTGGGATGTTTTGGTATTTCTCCTTGCATGTAACCTCCAACTGCTAAACATAGATCCCTGAAACAAGGGATGCCTTTGTATGCTGCCTTGGGAGAAGCAGCCCATGCATGCAAGTCTGTTTTGCTTAGTCCCAGAGGGAACCAATCAACTCAGTTGCATATGCAAGGGATTGCTTCAATGCTGGAGATAAATTCACATTTCTGGCTTAGAGATAGGATGGCTGCCCAGGATATTTGCACAATTTCTAGGCAAAGCAAGTGATTGCTACCTAGATTTGTGCAAATTCTGGCTGAGCAGCCTTGCTGGGGAAATTTGCGCAAATTCTGCTGGTAATGTTGGCAGGTGGGATTGTGCAATCCTCGAGCTCAACAGGTCGCCGAAGAGGATTGTGCAATTTCTGGAGGGAAGGCTGGTTTCCCTCTAGAAATAGGCAATTTTCAAGGGGAAGCTGCTCATCCTGCAGCTATACCAAGTCCAAGTGAATAACCTATGAGGGGAATGGATCAAGTTGTGACCGACAGGCTGCCTTTGTGCAAGAAAGACACTAAATTTTATGAACTTGATGAAGAAAGGAAAGCTGATGTGAAGGTTGGAAGGAAGGCTCCATAACGAGGCGAAGGAAATATTTTGGAGGGTGGTTGTAGCTGCTACAACAGGGCCTCAAAAGGGATGAACAAGAGGAGGTTGCCCTCCAAATGTTGAAAAACATCTCTAAACCCCAAGTTGAGCTCTATGGGATCCAAATGGGTCTCATGGGTCTCCAAATATCTCAATATCAATTCAATGCTCCATTAATGAGGGCTAGAAGATGATACGTTCCTTCCCATGTTTCCCCGGGAAAGACACAACCTCCTCTAGTCCCTGGATTATTTGCCAAGTGTCGAGTGCAATGTGTGGACACCAGGTTAACATGGCCCAAGTTCATCATCATCTATGTATAACTAGGGCATGAACAAGAAATGTGATGGTGCTAAAGAAGCACATGGTGTGGCAATCAATGCTCTGCATGGTTGGAGGCCCATGGATTTCAATGCTCACCCTACAATTTCCATTATGACCCTTTGGATGGATTGGATCCCGTATAGGGTGGCCAATTCCAAAATAAACACCCACCTAAAATCTTGTATAAGATCCAATGCATCTCTTCAGCTTCCAATACAATAATTCATTATTATAATTGAGTAAATAAGCCTGCTAATCAAGGGCAGAAGTTGACACTTCATAGTGTTATGCCCTTCCAAATGGGCTTTAAACATGTACTAATGTTTCCTTCCTTGACAAGAGAGGTTAATGAAGGACCCTATTAGTTGGTTTCAACATCTAAGGGAGTGGCAGGTCCATGGTACATCCATAAGATGACAGGTTTCATGTGAAATAATGATGGAATGGAGTTGGGGAAAGAGGGAAGGCTCCAAGCCACATGCCATGGTGCAAGGGTATCTATTATAAAGGAGGCATGCACCATGGGTGTACAAATGTAGGAGGGAGAAATCATGGTACATGAGTTACCCAACCTTTATTTTTCCACCCTTCTTCATATGCATTTTTCCTTCTATTGATATTTCTTATTTTTACTACTTGGGGCTCAAAGGGATGAGAGCATGATGTGTTAGATGTTGTAGTGATTACCCCCTTAAGTTGGGGCAATTCATCTCCCACGAGGGGTTAGGATGATCATGGGTTCACTAATGATGCATGGGGCACTCATAGGGGCCATAGGAAATAGGGTGATGGCCATAATGTTAGGGGGTAGAGCTCATGTTTGGATTTTTCCCATGCGCTAAATTCTCTTTTCCCAACCACATTTTGCATTTTTTGGTACATTTCCTATTGTATGTAGAAATATTATTCTTTTATCTTTCTTTTTAGATGCATCAACGTCTAGGGCATCATTCTAGGCTTGACTCGAGGTGTGGACAATGGGAAGGGGAGGTTAACACCTTGTGGACCCAATGGAAAAATGTGGAGCTAGATGGGGAAATAGTGGAAAATGGCTTGTAATGAGTAGTGGGGAGTGAGATATATGGTATCGGGAAGCAGAAGCATTAAATTAAAAACAAGGTCCCCATGTAATGTCACTCCTAAAGCTAGTATCCCATATAGGAGATCTCACAGGACTAGGAAACAAGATTAACACCCAAGTTGAGGTAAGGGAGAAAGAGTACAGTCCAAGCCCATTCTTTGAGCTAAATTCCCCACTAATCTGTGCCCAAGAAAATAAATCATAAAAACCTAATTACATAATGAAAAATCATACCTTCAAGGTTGGATGGCCTACCTTCAATCATACGATCGTAACAGATGAGTGAGGGAACACAATGACTGGCTGAGGTGTCGGAGAATGGTAGCACATAGAGCTTTCAAGTGGCTGCAAGGGGTTGTTGGATGCTAATTGAAGACAAATATAGGAGAATTTTTTCTCCCATAGGGGTCACCTACTAGTGGTAGGTATCATCTATCTCCAACTGGGACATGTGTTCTTAGTATAGTGTGGGAACCATGCACTCAAATATGGAGGTCATGAGAAAACCAAAAATATCTTGGGACCATAGACCTATTATCTACACTTCATAGATAAAGGAAATGGGGAAACATGCTTTGATGACATCTTTTGATTTCCCATGCTTTTTTTAGTCCATAAAATCTGACAGGAAATAAAATCTATTCTAGAATGAAAATATAATCTAACATGATAACATAATATTATATCAAATTCTAATGAAAAAATTAACATGTAATGCATACTACCCTAACATGTTTATAATATATTAATTCTAAGTGTATTCATAGAGCCAATCCAATCAAGATATCATTGGATCAATATAGAAACATTTGTCCCAATGATTGCTCATGCAACAAATCCAAGAGTGAAGATTGAAAGAATCATATGTAGGATCACAAGTGTGGGAATTGGGAAAATGAGGAGGCCACATATGGACTATCATGGATGAGGAAGAATGAAAGGGATGCAACCTACTCCATTGGATCCTCTCTCTCATCCAAAATATAGAAATATCAACAACTAAGCTCATGAATCTTCTATGAAGGGAAACCTCAGACATATCATCATAAGAGAAAGTAGGTGGGTGGTATGAAGTATTATATTTAATGGATTCCCTTTCCTAAAGACCATATTCCAGGTTGGGAAAAGGCTCATCATTATTAATGATATTGTGAGAAGGGTTGAGGAAAGGGTCCACATGTGACTCAACTACATCCCTAGGATCATGAGAAAGGACAAAGCTCCCATTGATATGATCATCATCAATATTGTAGATAGGGTATTTTTCAAAGAGATGCTCATTAATATCCAAAATTTACCCTCTTTAATGTGTAAATAATCACTGATATCAATGTTCAGGGGGGCTAGCAAGGTCATCTCCCATTTCAAGGGAATCCCTTTCTTTGTGATTCCCCTCATCACCAATGAAGGATTCCTCTTGAATATCCAATGCTTGGCAAGCTTGAAAATGCTCAAGGAAAATATCAAAGAATGATTCAATCAAGGAGATGCTCATAGGTACACAATTATATGAACATGAATTATGACCATGGAGAGATCTTATGAATAACATTATGAGGACATCATGGTGAACCACTTTAGCTTCTGAGTTATATGCAAAGAACATTGCTACATGACTAATTTCATAAAGTGGAACACCATAAAATGTGGGTACCCCATGTATATTCTTCTAGGTGACATGCTTAGTGTGCCAACATATGGAATTCGTTGTATAGACAATACTTTCTGTGGACATAAATGACCCCTCTAGTCCTATGGGAGGATCTAGCAACTACAGAAGACACTTACATGCAATCTTTCCTAACTCATAACAGAAAATACAAAGGAAGATAGATATCTTACCTCTCTCTGATGCTAATATCCTTGTTGTCGACCTTGAATCTTTGGATTCCAATCTCACGATATCCTCTTCACTGGTGTAGATGAGTGCTCGCCAGAAAGATCAAGTGGATACAACAAAACTATGCAAAGAATAACATATTCTAATACAAATTATGTAATAGATCAAGGAGCATTACAATAAATGGATAATAATTGACACATTTATGGAAATAAAACATATATCTTTTTATTAATAAATGAAGAAGGGAGCATTACAACCAATTAAGCCTTGATGTTGGAAGCCTCCTTCAAGTGAGATTCCAAGTCCAAGCCTTAGCCTTCAAACACCTTTTCGCCTTTGCAAAAGGGTAGCATTTGGGCACAATTCAACACTAGGATGGAAACCAACTGACCAACATCCAACCAACCAACAACCAACATCCCACCATTAGTGGATGGTGGGCATTTCATTTATAGGGAACGAGAGGGAGTTGAGGATCCATGAAAAGAGGGAAGAGTTAAAAATCTCAAAGGAGAGATACATGGAAATAGGATCAAGGCCCAAGAATTGGAGGTCTTGTTCCAATATTCATTTATCTAAAACCACATTGTTTTTCTCGAGACTTCTAGTAAGAGAAGCTTCTCCTCCATCTTGGGAAAAAATTCCTGAAGAGGACAAGTGAATATTTTCTTGATAAAAGTCACACTGGAAGCAGTGGACATGTGTAATACCAGAGGTTACCAGCGTGGATTTGCTTGATAAAAGTAGTGTTGGGCTTGCAAAACAAGTTTTTTGACAAGATCTTCAGAATTCTTTCAAGGCAAGTTCTCTTCCTTTTCTTTAGGGATGTTCCAAACATGCTTCATGGTGAATACATTGTTTGTGACAACTTTCATCATTTTGTGACACTAGCAGCATTGACAACACAAAGTGCGACACTTCACGATATGAGATTGGGAGTGTGAGAAAATATCGTATAATAGATGCCCCGTAAAGCATGTAGTCGGAATGGGAAGTGATGGTTGAAATGCCTAACAAGAAAATGCAAGGACTTAGAGAACCACCATCAAGAGACTTGCAAATCACACATAATACAATATATTTGACATCTCTAATGTAAGTATGCTTAAAGTGTAAGCATATAACAATACATGGATCCACATCATGGACACAACCATACGTATAGAAAATATCATGTTTACAATCTTGAATAGTTAATAACTCCACATATCCTGGATTTATCAAATGAAACCCACAGTCTTCATCTCTATCGTGATCCAACAAAAGTATGAATCCCACCATTTGAATAGATTTGTTGGAGTCGAACATGGTAGAAACCACCTAATTACCGGTTAATGATGTAAATCGTTAACAAGCACGAGAGAAACCACCAATAATGATGATGGCTCTCAAGTTACAATAACACATTCCACGAGTGTGAATAATGAAGATGAATTTTAACACTCGCAAAATCATTCGATGAAAGGCCAAGGATGTGAACCTATCATCGAATGCGAAGAACCTTCCATTGAGGCATGTAATCTCCAAGGTACTAAAAAGGAGTTCCTAGATCATCTTCCTGGATAATGAGTTCGAGTCAACAGGAAATGATCCATCGAAGGAGGGCCATAATTTTTCCCACATCATCGACACGAAACATAGGATTTTGCAAAGCTGGAAAGAGTGATTCAGGATTGTCGCAGAAAAAGTGAAACAAGGTATAAGTGGTTTGAATTTGCAAATGGGACTTGTCTTGAACATATTAGTGACACAACTCAATAATTTGGCAACATTTGGCTCAAAATAGGATCAAAGGTCATAATGACAATAGGATATAGTCAAATGAGAGGAAAATGGATTCCCCAAACCTAGTAAAGAAAGTGATGAAGTGAGGATACCCTAAACCCGACATGAGATATAGATAAGTGTCATGTTCAAGAGTGGCATGCTACCTTTCATACAAAATACATGATATATGTTTCCTTCCATTTCCCCCCACTATTTCTAGTGAGTACCTCTTTATTTTTAATCTCAAGCCTGAAGAGGATACCATATGCTTGTCATATAAGTTCATCCTTCAGATGAATCCATCCTAGTATTTTTAATGAGCCCTAAGAAGGAGTAGCTTGTCCTTGTCATGGTGACAAGTCCTTTGTCATTTTAGTTTTATGAGTCTGATAGAGGGATAACTTGGCATCTTTTTCATGTTTAGAGAGTTTGAAAAAGAGGCAAAAAGAAAACTCCAAATGTACCTTTTCGTAGGTAGCCTCTCGAATCTGAAAAGGTAGAAAACAATATCCAAGAGAACCTCTTAGCCAAGTTTGACTAAGGTATTCCTTTTTTGTAACTATTCTATCTCAATTTGGAAAGGGGTTAAACTTATATTGAGTAGACATATTTTCATTTAATTTTACGAGTTCGAAAATAAAAGTGCTCGACAATATTTTCATATTTTGAGATTTAGAAAATAGATGGAAGATGACTCGACCTGGAGGAACGAGTGATGTAAAGGGAAACTGGTTTTGGTTATGATGGAACTGCTCAAAACATGAAAAGGTCACGAGGTTAGCTAATAATACCACTCATCACAGTGGTTCCTCATGAAAGGATAAAACAAACAAGTGAAAGTGTATGATCAACCAAATAGATGATGATGTTAGAATGAGAAAACCAACATTCATCTGGAAAATATAGGCTGATAAAAAATGGAAATCACAGGAGGTAAAGTGGGAATGGTTTCATTTTTACACAAGCTTGAAACATGGGAAAATATTCTTGAGGATACTTGAAGATGGTTTCATTTTTTCACTAGCTTGAAACATGATGAAAAAATATTCTTGGATTTGGTTTCATTTTTCACAAGCTTGAAACAGAGACAAACTATGCTTGAGATTAGTTTCATTTTTACACAAGATTGAAATAAAGAAAAACTATTCTTGAGATTGGTTTCATTTATACACAAGCTTGAAAAAAAAGAAAAACTATGCTTGAGATAAGTTTGCATGCCCCCAGCATGATGACTCAATTCTAGGTACATGCCCCCCAAGCTTCATTTTTTTCACTTAAGTAGACTACTGGGTACTAAAAGGTGGATGGAAAGAAGGTTCATTTATGAGATCAAGTGAAATACTCAACTAGGAATTTATGAGATCTAATCGAATTGAATTGGAAAGGGATTTGTTTCATTTTTTAGCAAGCTGAAAAGAGCCATTCTCATGACACCTTGCTTAATTTTTTAACGAGCTTGAAACAAGTAAATGAACTCTGCTCTGACACCTTGTTTCATTTCTTAAGGAGCTTGATGCAAGACAAGGAACTCTACTCTAGAAAACCTTGATTATGGACCATAAAAGGCCATGGATTCCAAGAGGTTCTCATCATATGGGAGAACAACGCTCTAGAAGGGATACATGTCAAGGGATCTAATGGAATGTTTAGGATCCAATGCCCCCAATACATGATGCATTGCATCATTGACTAGACCATTGGTAAATACGGGAATAGAACATGTGGCCACATAATTAACCTATGGCGGGGATGATACCACTTGCATACAAGGACCATTTAGGGAAGATGGTTGATTGGGAGTCATATTAGGACCAACGAACGAAATTTGATCAATGGTCACAATTCTTCCTTCATGCAAGAAACATATGACCTAAAAGAGAGAGGAGACAAGAGCCCCTATGACATAAACATAGTCACAACAATAAATCAAAATCCAAAGGGCCATGGACAACCATCACATTGATATAGAAGAATTTTCCACCCAAAGTAATAGGAAACTTAGGAAGGATCCCTAATAGTTGATTGGTTCCTTTATTAAAATATAATAGATTCTTTGTAATGGGCACAAGCTACGGAGAATCTAAATCTTGCCAAGTAGTTGAGGAAAAAACACTAACTGATGCGCCTTAATCTATGATTGTGCCAAGTATGGGTATATTATAAGCCTGTACTATTCTCTGAAAGGGAACATAAGAAGGAAGATGATATCCTACCAGTTGAAACTAATTAAAGTAAGTGACCATACTACTTGGAGGGGGTGCAATGGGAATGGGAGAAATTACCCCTTATATTATGGGAATGGTAGGATCACCGCCATGTACTGTGGGAATAGGAAGATTCCCCCCTAATTCATTGGAATTTGAAGAAACAAGAAGAACCTAAGCGGTATGAAGTTCTGTTTGATTTAAGGCTTCTGTGGAAGTTTTTGTAGTGGTGTGATCCGGATTGTCCACAGTTTTTTGTTCATTGTGTCGACGTTTCAAACCCCAAAGGGGGTCCATTATCAGGACAAATCAGAAAGATAGAAAAAGAATGAGAGATTATTGGGAAAGGTATGATCAACTGAAGGTGGAGTCAAGTGTACCATTTTCTCAACCAATGTTTGGTCGGGAATGGGCTCATGGGATTCACATTCAGAGAGAATGGGATTGAATAGAGATGAATTTTGATTAATTACTTGATCAACTAGTAGAGGATGAGGGGAAACCTTTTAATAAGCAGTCGGAAGATGAGGCTGAGAATATGTAAGGTTTTCCAACACTTTTGAGGCATCATCCATATAAGGACAAAGGTGTATAAAATGATCCTCTTCAAATAAACTATAGGGAAATTTTACTTTACCCTTTTTCCCATGAATGTTACTATCACTAGTTGAGAGTTTGTCACCAGCATGATCTCCAGAGGTTGATGATAAAGGCCGATGTGTGCCTGTAGGACACATTTCTAACACCTTAGGAATAACAAGACAATATATAATAAGGTGGTCACCCTTACAAAGCATGCAAGGAAATGTAACTTTGCAGGGCTGATTGGAAGGTTTCTCCATACTAGTTTCATCTATAGCAATGGTTGCTTGGTTGTCCCCTTGCTTATTTTCTTCTTCTTGATCTTCCTTTTCTCCTCATTCTTATCCAACTGGTTACTAATTTTCAGGATTTCACCAGATGAAGAGGTATAAGAGGAAGAAGATCGAACAAGCGAAGAAGGTAAAGAGTCAACTTTAGGATCAACTGGAGGTTGATATTCTTCAGGTGGAGGAGAAACTAGTTGAGAAGAAAGTTGGACATTCATAATCATACGAGTCAAAAATAACCAAACTAGAAAAATAATGGTAAATCCAAGAAGGGACAACGTTTCCATATAAGGAGCACCAATATTTCCAAAAGAAGGTAAAGGACTAGGATTCCCCTTAGAGGGTTTCCTTGATTGGTGGACTCATGAACTATTTCCATTAATCTCAACCTAAGATCTACTAAGGAGTATTTCCACAGGAAGGATGTTGTTCCGTACTCAATTAATTTATTTTAGAAATTAAAGGCACAGACAAAAGAAAGGTGTAACTAGGAAAAAGGGTTTACCAAGCAACCGTGAACTGTAATATACACATTGGAAAATCAAGGACTTAATGCATGGAAACCAATATCCCCAAATTTTGATTTTGGTGTATCATGGTATACAAGGCAGTAGACTCATTTTCTTATGGATGGATAGAAACCTATAAGGGACTCCCAAAATATAGGAATGGTAGGATCGCCTCCATGTACCGTGGGAATGGGAGGATTCTGCCGCAATTAATTGGAATATGAAGAAACAAGAAGAACCTGAGTGATATGATGTTCACTCTATATGGGAAAGGTATGATCAACTGAAGGTGGAATCAAGTGAACCATTTTTTCAACCAATGGTTGGTCAAGAATGGGCTCATGGGATTCACATTCAGGGAGAGTGGGATTGATTAGAGATGAATTTTGATTAATCACTTGATAAACTAGTGGAGGACAAGGGGAAAGCTTTCGATAACCAGTCAGAAGATGATTCTGAGAAGATGTAAGGTTGTCAAACACTTTTGAGGCATCATCCATATAAGGAAAAAGGTGGATAAAATTATTCCCTTCACATAAACTATAGGGAAATTTGACTTTACCCTTTTTCCCATGAACCTTACTATCACTAGTTAAGGCTTTATCACCAGCATGATCTCCAGAGGCCGATGAAAAAGGTCGGTGTGAGCCTATAGAACACACTTCTAATACCTTAGGAATACCATACGATATCTAAGAAGGTGGTCACCCTTACAAAGCATGCAAGGGAATTTAACTTTGCAGGGCTAATTGGAAGGTTTATCCATACTAGTTTCATCCATAGAAATGGTTGCTTGGTTGTCCCCTTGCTTATTTTATTCTTCTTGATCTTCCTTTTCTCCTCATTCTTATCCAACTGGTTACTAATTTGCAGGATTTCACCAGATGAAGAGGAATAAGAGGAAGAAGACCGAAAAAGAGAAGAAGGTAAAGAGTCAACTTTAGGATCAACTGGAGGTTGATATTCTTCAGGTGGAGGAGAAACTGGTTGAGAAGAAATTTGGAAATTCATAATCATACAGGTCAAAAATAACCAAACTAGAAAACTAATGGTAAATCCAAGAAGGGACAACATTGCCATATAAGGAGCACCGATATTTCCAAAAGAAGGAAAAGGACTAGGATTCCCCTTAGAGGGGGTTCCTTGATTGGTGGACTTAGGAAATATTTCCATTAGTTTCAACCTAAGATCTACTAAGGAGTATTTCCAGAGGAAGGACGTTGTTCCATAGTTAGTTAATTGATTTTAGAAATTAAAGGCAAAACAAAAGAAAGGTGTAACTAGGGAAAAGGGTTTACCAAGCAACCATGAACTGTAATATACATATTGGAAAATCAAGGACTTAATGCATGGAAACCAATATCCCCGAATGTTGTTTTCAGTGTATCACAGTATACAAGGTGGAAGACTCGTTTACTTATGGATGGATAACGACCTATAGGGGACTCCAAAAATATAGGAATCGTAGGATCATTCCCATGTACTGTGGGAATGGGAGGATTCCGCCCCAATTCATTGGAATCTGAAGAAACAAGAAGAACCTAAGTGATATGATGTTCACTCTATATGGGAAAGGTACAATCAATTGAAGGTGGAATAAAGTGAACCATTTTCTCAACCAATGGATGGTCGGGAATGGGCTCATGGGATTCACATTCAGAGAGAGTGGGATTGACTAGAGATGAATTTTTATCAATCACTTGATCAACTAGTGGAGGATAAGGGGAAAGCTTTCGATAACCAATCAGAATACGAGGCCGAGAAGATGTAAGGTTGTCCAACACTTTTGAGGCACCATCCATATAAGGACAAAGGTGGATAAAATGATTCCCTTCACATAAACTATAGGGAAATTTTACTTTACCCTTTTTCCCATGAACCTTACTATCACTAGTTGAGGGTTTGTCACCAGCATGATCTCCAGAGTTTGATGATAAAGGCCAATGTGAGCCTGTAGACCACACTTCTAATACCTTAGGAATACCAGGACAATATCTAAGAAGGTGGTCACCCTTACAAAGCATGCAAGGGAATGTAACTTTGCAGGGTTGGTTGGAAGGTTTCTCCATACTAGTTTCATCCATAGCAATGGTTGCTTGGATGTCCCCTTGCTTATTTTCTTCTTCTTAATCTTCCTTTTCTCCTCATTCTTGTCCAACTGGTTACTAACTTGCAGGATTTCACCAGATGAAGAGGAATAAGTGGAAGAAGACTGAACAAGAAAAGAAGGTAAAGAGTCAACTTTAGGATCAACTAGAGTTTGATATTGTTCAGGTGGAGGAGAAGCAAGTTGAGAATAAGTTTGGACATTCATAACCATATGGGTTGAAAATAACCAAACTAGAAAACTAATGGTAAATCCAAGAAGGGACAACATTTCCATATAAGGAGCACGAATATTTCCAAAAGAGGGAAAAGGACTAGGATTCCCCTTAGAGGGGTTTCCTTGATTGGTGGACTCAGGAACTATTTCCATTAGTCTCAACCTAATAATGAGTATTTCCATAGGAAGGATGTTGTTCTATAGTCAATTAATTTATTTTATAAATTAAAGGCACAAACAAAAGAAAGGTGTAACTAGGAAAAAGGGTTTACCAAGCAACCGTGAACTGTAATATACACATAGGAAAACCAAGGACTTAATGTATGGAAATCAATATCCTTGAATGTTGTTTTTAGTGTATCACAGTATACAAGGCGGCAGACTCGTTTACTTATGGATGGATAGCAACCTATAGGGGACTCCCAAAATATACTTGATGGTACGTGGTAGTGCAGTCTGTGCTAGTTTTGTTTAATGTGTAACCAGTCGATGAGAATGTTCCCATATAATTTTCATGCATGGAGCACCGTCTGATATACCCAAAGGTACATGGAGAATGATTCTATACACATCTCTAGCCTATACCTCTAGATGTTTGTGTTAATGTTCCAAATTCTCCTTAGGTTAATTGAGATGAATTTCAAAGTTGATCTCAAATTATGTTTCAGTTTCAAGGCTCAAACATTGATCTCACTTGAACACACCTATGATGCAAATAATATGCCAAAAATACTCTTTTCATTTCAATGAAATCTATCTAGTGAGGGAATAAGTGAAAACATTGATGAAACAATCAAATATGCAACCAACAATAACTTCCTAACTAGATATTTCAATTCCACAATTCCAATGCAATGATAAAAAAGTAAATGAATTTTAATTCACTAAAGTTCACCTACATGAATTTTTTCTTTTCAAATGCATGAAGATGAATTTATCAGCTTTCAACACCAAGCAATGTAATCTATCCTCAATTAAAATCTCAAAAATAAATTTCCAGTGCAATGTAATCTAATGAAATTTCCTGAAGTAATCATCAATTTTGAGATGAAGGCTTAACAAATGCAAATGCAATTTCTTTATAGTTTCCAAAATAACTAAAAATGCTTATCATTCAACAAATCAATAACACATGAAAGAAACAAAATAGTAAATATGATTACCCAAAGAACTAAATATTCAACCAAAGTTATTTTTCACTACTTAAAGATGGGAAAAAATTTTGCAAACCACAAAGAATCTAACAACAATAAGTCAAAATTCTATGCACACGGAGAAGGAGAAATAATTTATAGATCAAGGCATTCTATATCTTCTGTCAAAAACCGTAAAAAAATCTCATTTTTTGGACCATTGCTACTATAAGGAGTCAAAATCTGTGCTGCCAGGGTCTTCAGCACTGTTACACTGAATTTTGTCACCTTGACCATCTGCAGTTATATGGCCCCATCAATAGCCATATTGTCCTCTTTGTCAAGCCCCATACCTCCGCTCTTCATGTCAAAACTTCAAAAGAGAGAAAGTCACTTAAAAACATGTTTATCTCTGGGTACGCAGGTTCTCTCTACCTTGCCTGCGTGTACGCATTCCAAACACACTGTACCTGTGTACTTGTACACTCTGTAAGCTAAAGGTTGGCTGCGTACCCCTGTAAAGGTCAAAAGGCGCAAGTTTCATCTTTAAAAAGTTACTTGTGGTCACTTCTAGAGCCTTCTAGAAGAGTTTTTGACGTGTATTGAGCGCCTCCAGATGGTTCATGCACCCCTATGATAGAGGAGCTTATCCCATCAAGAGAGGAGCTACCCCATCCAAAAGAGGGAGTATCCCATTGATGTTGGAACTGAATAACCTCCTCTAGAACACTATAAATACAGCCATTGGGCCAAAGGAGGGGAGGTTGAAAGCTGAACATTCCAAAGGGTAAATGCTGCTGGAATTAGGACTTCCATTGTTAACTTGTGAGGAGAGATCACCATCCTTCCTTGTTGCCATAGTGGGAGTGGTGAGCTTGTCAAAGTAGAGGAAATCTCTTGCTGGACCCTGGGAGGAGCTTGCACAACACCAAGGCTCAGGATTTGTAATGGTTCCTTTGCTTTCCTTAATACAAATAAGTCATTCTTCTCACATGGATTTTGTTAATGAATTATTTCATGTACTCCTTGGTCTATGTGATGAATATGCTTTGTTTTATGATGAATATTCAGGTGTTATGTAATCGTTTGCTTTGTTAGTGTATGCAGGTCTGAAAAGTGAAGGAGGAGCTCATCTGGATCAGCAAGGCTGGACTGCTACAACAAGCGTTGGACCTAAGGTAAGATCGAAAGCATTTGAATTCTCATAGAATAACGTGTGTTTAGAGAAGGATTGCTCTTGTTTGGTTTGTTTGTCACTAGAGAGTCTTAGACTCCTAGGGAGGTTAGATTTGTCCGCAAATATAACTCTTTCCGCATGACAAATTGGCGACTCCACTGGGGAATCCATTAATGGTTTTGATTTTTCCTTTGATTGTTACTTTGATCTGAAAAGAGTCTTGTTTCTTTTGCTTTTTGGTTGCTTGACTGTGTTTGTGGGTGGCTTAGCTTAGGGTCAGTTTAGAACTTAGTTTTTCTTTGTTTTACTTAAGTACGCACCCTCTGAGTTGGACACAGTGCGTACTTGTGCGCACTGTATCTGTGTACACAGAGCGTGCACGCACCTGGTTAAACAAGTTGCCTGCGTACCCTGCTAAAATTAAGAAAATTCCCTTTTTTATCATTTTTTCCTTTTAGATTTTGGTTTTCTTAGTCTTTACTGCCCACATCCACTGGTTGACTGTCAAAAATCTTCACCTGCACTTGTTCCATTAGTGTCGAAAGTTTTAGTGAAATTCCTTGAGATTTTAGCCTTAGGGTTGTGATTTTTATATTGCTCCTGTAGTGACTTTGGGTTTAGAAGTTGCAAAGCCTTAGATATCTCTGGTTTTGTCAGTCTTCTTAAGATTCGGACCAGTCGCAAAATCTACCCTCGTGAGCGACCTACCTTTGTGTTGCCTCTTTGCAAAATTTCAATATAACTTATTCATTAAAAGTTGTGAATTTCATTTTCAAAAAGAACAAAAAGAGATTGAGTTTTTGTTTTGATTAGTTTGTGATTCTGCATAAACTA